>CAAKHF010021545.1:14243-26474 GCA_901007745.1 Hippocampus kuda
TTTATGAAGGGGGGGGGGGGGGGGGGGGAATGTAGGATATGTTGCACATTAGTCAACGTAATTCCAAATGAAGTACACACCGATTGCTCAGAAAACGCGTAACTAATTCACAGATTTTCACTTTGTGATGTAACATCAGAGCAGAAACAAGTCAGGGTACAACGGTTCAAATGTAATTAGTAGGGGTTTTATGATGGCAAATGTTTTACCTTGGAAAAATGTATTCACGTTACATTATTTCCAATGGGAACAATTGCTTTAGAATCACAAGTTGGAAGTCAACCAGGTTGTCGTAATGGCTTGCGTTCGACCTCAGGCATTCCAATTTTAAGTGCTGAATCGCCACAGATTAAAAGACATCGGTTGGTATTAAATCATAATTTGGCGACTTGAAAGGCGACACCACTGGCAGCAGAGGCAGGTATAAGCCGGCGTGGATGAGTTTAACAGGCAGATTCACTGTTAAAGGCAGATTCTGAGGGCTGAGCTCTATTTTTAGCATGCAGCATTCATCAGTGCACCCGTCTCCCTTGTCCCCCGCCCTCCCAGTCGTAGGGAAAGCTCGGTGGGTGGGGGTGGGGGGGGGGGTGAAGGGGGGAGACATCTGAGCGTGCATACAAGAGGCAATAGTAAAAAGGCACCATATGTGACTCAATGTGAGTAAAAAGGTAGCGTGGTGTTCAGGCGTCAATGGGGATGGTCTCTGACCTTGCTTTATGAGCAGACTTCTGCCATGCCAATCGCATTTTAGGTCAACCACAATCAAATATTGAAGCCAGATGTTTGCGCAGAAAACATTTGCTGTGAACAATAGACATCCAAATTGTGTCTAACTACAGAGCCAATTGCATCAATGCTGATCGACGAATCTTCCAATTAATGCTGTTTTGCTGTGCGCCATTTTACCCAAAATAACATCACCATTCACCAACAGAATTCAGCACAATCAAAAGAAAAGATAAGCAGCTCATTCGGTACGAGGGTGCTATTGTCGTTTTCAGGTCTGAACGCTTCTGACATATTTGACTTCTTTTCTACGAGAATGTGCTGTGATGTTATGTGATGTATTGACCAGCGTCGGGCGGTGACAATTCAGCTCACTCAGTTTCGGCACGACTGACAGTGTTTTTCTACTTTGAATTCCATCCATGTCCATCCTCTCATATGCTCACTAAGATACAATTTATGAGTATATGTGCAAAGTATGTTTGTGAAGTTTACATTCATGCTTGCATTATTAGTGTGTTTATTTGCTAACTCCATTTGGGTGGTTTGATGACTTTCTCCATTAGAGTATTCCATGTACAGTACTGTAGATACTAAATTTACACATTTACCTGCTTTCATCGAGTGAGAAAAATACAAAGTAGACTGTTGTTATTCTTCAGTGCATGAATAAGGTCTGTTTTGTTTAATGCAGTACAGGCAACACAGTGCTTTGACTTACTCATATGTATTATACAGAATATATATATATATATATATATATATATATATATATATATATATATATATATATATATATATATATATATATATATATATATATATATATATATATATATATATATATATATACTCACGTGTTGCCTATATTTATGTACGGTACTTATATTTTGGAATATGAATATTATATTTTAAAAATCTGTATTGATCAATGGGCGGCCTGGTGTCAAGTGGTTAGCCTCACAGTAGAGAGGTACCGGGTTAGATTCCAGCTCCGGCCTCTCTGTGTGGAGTTTGCATGTTCTCCTCAGGCCTGTGTGGGTTTTCTCCAGGTACTCCGGTTTTCTCCCACATTCCAAAAACATGCATGGCAGGCTGATTGAACACTCGAAACTGTCCCTAGGTGCGAGTGTGAGCGCGGATGGTTGTTTGTCTCTGTGTGCCCTGCGATTGGCCGGCAACCAGTTCAGGGTGTCCCCCGCCTACTGCCTGAAGATGGCAGGGTGAGGCTCCAGCACCGCCCGCGACCCTCGTGAGGATTAAGCGGATTGGAAAATGGATGGATGGATATTTATCAATATTGGCTCATCAAAATATATTTCTTGCTTTCAGCCATATCGCCCAATTTCATAGCGCCTTTCATTACGTTGCATTTCTGTCCACTTTGAACAAAGAACAAAAGTCATGGTGCTGTCGGTTTTATTTTGCACTTTTGCTAAATTTACTACAAATGAATCCGAAATCAGAGTCAGTTGTTTGTGTCTTATTTTGAACTTAAATTATGGACTGCAGAGTGACTGTTCTGTTAATTGTTAATGTTGACACTTGTGGAGTTACATGCAAGCTATTATGCAGTGAGTTTCATGTATTCCATCAATATAAACAGCCACAATTGGATATGTGTTACTTGAAATGTATATGGAAATTGGAAAATAAATAAATAAAATAGGATACGTCAGGGCATTGAATTGTATTTGGACACTTGGAACTGCAGCAGAAATCCAGCCCCAAAAAAGTCGAGACATAAAACATGAATGTCAATGTCATACATCTCATTTGTGACAGCCAGCTAAACACTCACAAATAGCATCCAGGTCAGACTGTTTGCAACATGACAGACACCAACTTTAACTGGCTTACTACTTACTACTCAGGGAGAGATCTAACAACCTGTCTCTCTCATACTTCTCTGTAATTGTCAAATAAATAGGCATGTCTCAACAATACAAACTGATTAAGTGTTTTTCGAAATGCCCGAAGCCGTAACAAAGAATGCATGTAGGAATAAACATTGAGGCTTTTTTCAGAGCAAAGGGGTGTGTCTTGGACTATGAGCTATGCACTGACTTGAACATATGCGCTAACACCGAGGAGGGACTTCGCAGAATCAATTGGTGACACTTGTCAATGTTTTTTAGAGAGCATTGCCGGACCGTATGTCAATAAATACAGAGTCTGAGAATGGTACTGGAACAGTACGCATAGCTCGGAGGTAAAGTAAAAGGACTGTCACAAAAACAGCAAAATTTTCAAGCCAACAACTCTACGTAGGCCTGCAGGCCACAGGAGGAAGCGGTAGCAGCCTCGGGCCTTTTATGATCTGCGCTAGAGTTAGCACTTCAGCAGAGTGTGGGGACAGCAGCTCCTTGCCAAAAAGTGTGTGTGCCAAGGCCTGCCAGCTCTCCCCGCCCACTCCGAGGACCCAAGCGTGAGCGGTGGGGCGCCGGTAGGCGGGCGCAAGGTGAGGCTGGTGGGCGGACGGCCAGGCTGGAGCTTCCTGACATGGGAACCTACTGCACGGCAGGATCAAGCCGGTTGCCGAGTGAGTCACCACCCCTCCCACAAGCCGACAAAGTCAGTTCCTGTCCACCGCCACCTTGGCTCTTATGCTGCACCATGGAATTTGGAATGAGACAAAAGTGTTCACTCACCAGGATACTTTTTTTGTTTTGTTTGGGGAGGTTGGCTTCCGGTATGAATTTGCATATTCTCTCTGTGCTTGTGCTAGTTTTCTGCAGTTGCTCCGCTTTGCTCCCATATGACAAAATCAAACTGTAGCTTTATCTGAATACTCGATATTGTCCATAGGTCTGAATCTAAGCATGAATGATTGTGTGTCTATCTGTGTCCTTGTAGTATGTATCCCGCCTCTTGCCCAAAATCTGCTGTTGTGCTTTGATAAGGTCCAGCACACCTATAAACAGTAAAGCACTACAGGAAATGGATGGCTGGTTGGGCCAAAACCAGGAAAAATGTATTTTTGAAAAGTTGGATGTACGGCACTGTCACACAATTCTAAAGCAAAACTAATGTGCATGCAAGGCTAGACAAATGACCAAAACAATCATCATTTTTAGAGAGAAACAGTCTTTGTCATGTTAACGAATGACCAAAAAAGCATTGATTTTATTTATTTTCAAGAAATTGACTGCCACGACAAAAATGGAAATCAGTTTCATAAAGTTTCACTGGAAAAAAAAAAGAAAAAGATGATGTACAACCAAAATAACACTGGTTTTTGTTCGCTGTCATTTAAAAAAAAAATAGGTTGCCAGGTAAAACAAAAAATTCAAATGCTGCAGGCGACTGTATTGATCACCAATCAGGAAAGCACCTTCTTGGCAGAAGTCCTTTTGGATTTAGTTCGACGCAGTATATCAATCAGAAGAGTAGTTTTAGCTCTTAACTCTTCTATCAAACTGGCAAACGACGATCAAAGCACAACCTCTCACTTTCTCTTTTCACACTTGGAAGAGGTTAAGAGAGACATGTCAGATTTTAAACTTGACGATGGAGGGATCAGGCTATTTTACACTTTAGAGATTGCAGGCCCTGAAAACCTCAACTGGTGGTGGAAAGATCAGTCAGGTACGTACATTTGAATGTTTCCTACGCAACAGGAACGGGGATTTTCCACATTGAAGCTACTCATAGGCGGGAATATTATCTCCTTAGTAATGTCCTCAAGGTCTGGTTGCTAACCAAAATTCTCCATTAAATGTAGCCAACTGCCCAGGGCGGCCATTATGAAGCCTCAGATCTAATGGGAAGTTGAACCTTTGATCTGTTTAGGGTTGTGTGTATTTGCATTTTATAATGACATGGGAGCACATGTCCAGGGCCCCTGCAGAAAGTCCTATCTTTGCACATCGGACCATTTACAGACCAAAGCTATATTTTACTGTGAGACATCAGGTATGAGAGTTGGACTTCACCAAAAGCAGAGGGATATTTTGGTATTTGTTGGGCAATCGTAGCTAATCTACATTTTGGCTCATTTTCATTCAAGTACAGGTACCCAAGAGAAATCATAAAAATTAAACACAGAGCAACAACCTCCAGGTTGTCAAACTGCTTGAAATGTGCTCCAGATTTTCACCTGGAAGAGAAGCAAGCAGGGATGTGGGATTTACGTGAGTTTTACCCAAGTGAGCTTCCAAGCATTTCAGAGAGGCTTTGAATTGACAATGGAGGTCAACATTTGACAGTCCATGTGAAGCTGTCTAAACTTCTTTTTAAGGTCAGTCTTACGTTTTCACACTGCATGACCTGGTCTGATAATTAAAGATAGAGCACAGTTAGTGACTCAGATAGACGAGCCTGCGTGTGTTTCTTAGTAACAACAAAGACTTCAAAAATCAATCGGGCCAGGCCAGCTGAGCTATCAATTTAAGAGGCTTTAGGTTGTGACGTTGCCAATACATTTGGCCCTGTGGTTCATAAGATTCAGGAGAAGATTTAAAAAACACTTTGCAGCTGGCATAGCAAATATATGTTGAACAAAGACAAAACCGACACAGTATTGCAATGCGGCAAACACTCACCCGCACTTTATACTGTAAAAGTGACACAAGCACAATATAAGGATAAGCCCTGCAAGAGCTGTCATACACCTATTCATATCGTTGCAGTCCGGCAGAAGTCTCATACATCTAAATATGGTCGATTGCGTATTTTTTCCAGATAATAATGGTCAGTCCCCATGTGGTCTGTTTTTTGAAACAGTTATTTAAAAATCTAAAGTAAAATCTAACTTGAGAGCACATTTTATAATTCTCTTGGACACTTGAACTGTCTGAGTGGTTGTATAACTTCAGCTTTGTTTGGAGACCTTGCTTGAAATTAAATCGACAAAATTCATGGAATTTCAGCCACTCGACTGTAAACATTCAATTTGGAATGTCATGTTTGGGGGGGGGGGGGAATGATGAATTTTAAAAAACTATTTGATCTGATTTATGAATTCATCCAAAAAATAATGGACCGATTCATTGATTAACACAAATAATCATTAGTTGCAGCCCAATAACAAAAGCATGGAGACTGGAAAGTGAGCCGTGTTTCATCACGAAGCCAACTGCTTGTTTCTGGCATAATTAGACTTTCCAGGGTTGGCTTGGTGTTTTATGCAAATTAGCAATGTGGTTTAGGGTCTCTTGTCTGGGCTGCTCAATACAATAAGCTAACTAACGCAACAAAATGTTGACAGGAAGAATGAAAGAGGGAAAAAAAAGAGGAATTTGACATCAAACTGATCACAAAATAAGTCCACTGATGTCACAGAAATTAATTTTGCTCCACATTAGAGGGCCCAGAGCACCGTACTCAGACATGTACACGACTCTTGGATTAATCTAACCAGAAGCCACATGAGATGGAAAATGTGAATTATTCCCAACAAGCACGTGATGTTTAGGTAAAACACATTCAGTGTATTTAAAATTCCTGAGATGTCACGGGCCAACTATTAGTTTTTTTTTTAAGGGGTAGGACTGACAAACACGTCGATACGGAATATTTCCATTTCAGAGAGTTTTCACGGAGAAGTCTCTAGGAATCCTTAAATCTGAAATATCCTCAAGCTAGTTGGCAACCCTCCAAAAAGCAATGCGTGCCATACGGAAGAGGGATGCAGACCTGAATCACACACTCTAAAGACTGCTTAGAACTACAAAGGGCGAGGCGACGTGCCAAAGAAAAAAAATATCCAAAAAGGTAAAAACTTTCTCAGATCGCGCCTCCCCAAAAGGTGACCTTCACAGTTTTAGATTTTCCGGAATTATTTGAACATGTCTCCTGAGTGATTACTTGTTGAAGGTGCAGTCTTTAATGAGGCGGTGTTCCGATTAGTGCGTTAACATGCGCGTGACTGGTCCTAAATTCCAGCGGTTGACGTCTGCGGGGAGAGCGGAGGGGTGATGACTACATTCGACCTACATTCACCACACCCAGACACCAGGCACGCGTGCTTCCAATCATTACGCACACAAACAAGCTGAGTTCCGTGCGTAAAGTATCGTAAGGAGGGCAGGGAGGACCGGAAGGACTGGATACTGTTGTAATTAGAGGAGCAAAAGTAAACACTTCTGAAGTACACATTCAAACAATGGTGTCGTACAAGATAACCATTGTACCTTTTGTTCACAAGTGACAGGGACAGGTGCACCACAATAAACTTGAACATTGCTGAAAATGTCATTTGTTTCAGGAGTTACATTCAAAAGATGAAATACTTATAATAAGTAAAACACGCTTTGGGGGTGGGGGGTATTTTAATTCTGCACCTTGCCCTTATTTTTCGCGAACTGCTTTCAATTCCAAGGAGAGCTTTGAAATCGTGGATTCCTGCAGAGAGTAGTTTACACAACAGTACGTCGCGTCATCTTAAATCTAAAACGAACCAGTGGAATAGCATCGTGAGGTACTTAGTATTTGCAGTTTACTGTTTTACTTTTCTTTTTTCCATCTGTGTAAACTGCAAAAATAAAATCCATTCATTTCTTCATTTACTGCCTGTTCTGTACATTGCCAAATGGTAATACATTTAAAAAAATGAAACTTGACATAAGTAATTAGTCAAAATGATTACATATTCAAGACACAATGAGAAGCAGTATTGAATAGATTATCCATGCAAAATAATTGAATTCACCCCACAAAAGCATTTATAGTAAGAGAAATTATAAAGGTGGATATACATAGTACAATCTTTCTTTCTCTTATATACTGGATATGCTTACGTACTTATGTTAAGCACAAGCTCATAGCTTTGATTTCCACAAAGATGGCTTGCATATTTCTGGAAAAAGCATGTTTAAATGTCCTGTTTGGGATCAGTTGCTTGAGGACTAAAGCAAATTTTAACCGACTAATTCCGGTCACCTCATCACTTTATGAACAAAATAGACAAACAGAAGAACCACAGAACCATCATGTATGTAAACCTGTCAAGAGCAATTTCAGCCATGTCAAGTCCAGTAGGCATTGCATTTAGTGTCATTTCTTGCAACGTGTTGTCCTATTTGCAACAAGTGTGTTGTCTGTCTGGCTGTGTGAAGTTGACAACCGTTAAATAAGCGAGCACGAAGATAGAAGAAACGAGAAAACAAAATCCCAAGCCCCCAATGCAAGAAGTCAAACCATTAAAAATAACATATGCATTCTAATCTCACCCCTCACTTACACACAGACAAAGGCACCTCCATATAGCCGTCGATACATGCGCCAGATCTTGTCGCCTCAGGAAATGGGCTTCATTCATCTTGTCTGACTGCAATAAAGCAGTGCCTAAGATTCTATTTCCAATAAACGTCGACTGATTGGAAAACTCATTCTAATATCAATTTCCATCTGGGCCCTTTAAAAGGCAATCAGCATAGCTTCATCTCCGTATATCACAAGCTCCTTGAGATGATGACACAGCATTGGCTCTCTCCTTCTGCATAATGGCCTTCTCCTATCAAGGCATCTGCAATGAATAATACCACCCATGAATGGGCTATTTAGTGCGTGTTAGCACGGACAGAAGCCACTTCTCTGAATACTAATCCTGAAGTTTCACACTTTACATGGGTCTGTCTGCCCGGCTGCATCAGTTTTTCATTTGGCAAAGTGAGCCACTTTGCGTGATTTGGTGACACTTGTAGTTTCTCGACGCATTTTGTCCTAAGCGGCAACGCTGATTGGTGATGATTCGTACATCACTTTGTTGTCCTGAGCCCACAAAATAGTCATTTGGGGTCAAAATATAGAAACTTTCTTCCAAACAATGGCAACTTCTGACTACAACATGGAACATAATCTGCTCCGTGATGCTGGTGGACTTTCAAATCGTTCTCATTTCAAAACCAACTGTCTCAACTGAAATGTCAAGTCAAGTAAGACTTTCCAAACATTACCATCACGGCATATTACAGTTAAACTGTTAGATGTATTATGTAAAACTTAGTGGTGCTCCAGTCAAACGGCCACCGATCCCGACCGGACAGTTTTTGTCGAAAAGTAAGTCATCCGTATGTCGATCAATGCCTTTCATTGCCGATCACAAAAACCAAAAACTCACAGCTCGTACTTTGCAACCTGCATTGAACTAGAGACCAGCCTGTGTGCAGTGTAGAGTCCCCTCCTCCTTTCCTTAACATTACAGACCAAACCAGTAACTGAATCATAATATTTGTGCATTTTCTGCACTGTAAAACTTGAAAGAATTCCTGAATCTAAATACTAAGCGAAGTACTCATCAATTATTCAAATATTCATTTTATGAGGAGCCCTAAAATTGATAAATGTGCAGCTAATCTATGTGATCGGTAAGGTCGGCATCGGATTTGGAAGCATCGGAACACTCCTACCTAGTAAAGCTACGTTTTGTCTTTTTAGGCCTACGTCTGCATTTTGGGTTTGTTTTTTGTTTTGTTTTGCTTTTTTTGCGAGGGGAGAGGGCATTTGAATGTATATATTGTACAAAAGAATGACAAGGACCCAAGTACTGTTTCTTACCTTCCAGCCACTTCCCGCCTCTCTGTAGTAGGGAAAGTTATCACAGATCCACTGGTAGATCTCGCTCAACGTCATTTTCTTCTTTGGCGAGCTGTTGATGGCGAACGTAATGAGGCTGGCGTAGCTGTAGGGCGGCTTGCCGTCCTTGTGCTGTTGCACCTCTTCCTGGTCCAGCGTGGTGTTGGGATCGAGGAGGGCGCTCTTCTTGCCCATGCCTGGCCCGTGGCCGTGCTGGCCATCGGCTTTGCGGATGGCCGCCTGCATGGTAAGCTGAGGAAGCCAATCCATGGAGGTCAGGCTACTTTCCAGCTCCGACGTCATGTTGACGACAGGCCGGGCAGCAGGGAGGGGGGGAGGGGGGTAAACCCTAAAGCCTGGAGGTAAACCGGTGGCCTCTGTTGGAGCTCCACTAACTCTTGGGGACAGGAGCAAGTAGGGGTGATGAACTGAAGTCTGGGCCCTCAGATCAGGACATCAGCATGCTTCTCCTAAGCGAGGCTGCGGAAACAGAACACAAACATGCTTGTATCAGTTAACTGTACATTGTACTAAGAACTGACTACTTGTTTTGATGATGTAACTCAAGATGTTAGCAGCAGAATGAATTGTGAAGTCTATAATAGCATTTTGTCTGGCAATTTACTGAAAAATGGGGAGAAGCTTCATCATGTCACAAGACCCAAAACACCCTGCCAAAAAAACAAAGGACATAAACTGGCCACGTCAATCACTGAACCGTAACCCTATAAAGTCTGCATTTTACCTTCTGAAAAAAAAGACTGGAGTGAGAAGCCCACAAAAACAAACAAGAATTGCGGTAAAGGCCTCCAAAAGCATTTTAAATGAAGAATGCAACAGTCTGGTGAAGTCAAGAGGTCACAAGCTTGATGCAGTTATCGCAAGTAAGGGTTAGAACCACTTCACTTTAAGTTCAAAAACCCAATACTTTTGTTCCCTTGAAAAGTGGGTAACTTCAACCTAAACTTGCTCGGTCCTGAGTTGTTTAACACATCGACATGTAAATTCCATGGAATAAAAGCTGGAATTCGACATTGTGGGGAACTAAAGTAAATGTCTATCGCTATCTAGAGCAGTGGTTCTTAACCTGGGTTCGACCGAACCCTAGAGGTTTGGTGAATCGGTCTCAGGGATTCGACGGAGCCTCTGCCATGGAGGTTAAGACACACCCGACTCAACATCCCAATTAGTTACGACACGGCCGCTTGACCATCACTGGCTGCAGATGATCACATGACATTGCTTGACCAATCAGTGCTGTGGGAAATTTTGTTCGCTTAGCAATCACCGCGTGACTGTCATGATAGTACGTGACGTGATTTTTAAAAAATGCTAACGATGTCGAGCAAAAAAAGAAAGTGGTCGGACGAATATGTACAACATGGATTCACATGCATCAACGCAATGTGATGGACTCAGCGTCCGATCTGCATGATTTGTCATGCCAAGTTGAGCAACTCAAGTCTCACACAGGCAAAACTGAAGGAACACGTCTTGAAACTGAATGAAGATGGGGAATATGAAAAAAAATGTATTTACTTTTTTCCGTTTTTAATAAATGTGTTTATTTTTTTATATGTTGAATTTGTAAAAAAAAAAGAAAAAAGTATATATATATTTCACTAATGAAGGGTTCGGTGAATGTGCATTTGAACTGGTTGGGTTCGGTACCTCGAACAAGTTTTAGAACCACTGATCTAGAGTATTGCGTAAATTACATACGCACAGCACATTAATCTAGTGCAGAGCATGAATGCCTCACAGTTTTGAGGTTTGGGGTTCGAATCTATGCTATTTGCACTTTTTTTTTTTTTTTTTTGTCCGGGTACTGCAGCTTTCCCGCATATGCCAAAAACATGCATGTTAGGTTCACTGAGAATTCTAAATCATCCATAGGTGTAAATGTGACTTTGAATGTTTCTTTAGGCGTAGAAAAAAAGGTAGTGTGTTTCCGGTAACATGAAATTTCAGCATAGTAGGTAGGTCGGACAATGTTTTTTTTTTAATCTTTTTTTTTCCGCCATCAAAAATTTAAACAAAATAACCATAAAACATAAAACAAGAAGACATAGAAGCCGCCGCTCCGCGGCCGGCGCCACGCCACCTATTTAGTTTTCTCCTCGCTCCGGACTCGGGGGGGCCGGGGCGCGCCGCCGCCTCCGTCCTCCTCCGCCCGTGGTGTTCATCAAATAGTTCGCTGAATTTTTTTTGATACATCAATGGATGCTATTTTCTTAAGATTGTGGTGCGAGCATGCGACTGTAACACAGAAAATGCAGTTTAAACTGTCGTCGGAGATCGCAGCCGCCGCCATGTTTCAATGTTGTTGACGGACAACAGGGCAAACGACGCATGCGCTCAACGTGAATATCGCGAGAGTTTGCACCGATGTAAACCCTCTACACAAAAATGTAGAGGGTTTGAAAAAAATGCCGATCGTAAAGTTTTTTTTCGATGTAGAAATTCTCGGTCGGTTGGGTTACCGAAAACACACTACTTTTTTTTCTACGCCTTATCTAAATGTGCCCTGTAATTGACTGGCATCCAGTCCAGCTTCTCGCCAAGTGAGCTGGGACAGGCTCCAGCTTACCCGCAACCCATATAAGGGCAAGCACAATATTAAACGGATGGATGGATGTTAACACAACAATCCATTTCAACGTGGTTGTTTTTTCCATCTTAAAAATACAACACGCGTGTTTTGTATTGGACTGCGATGATGTTTTAAGTGAGCAAAAAAACAGAAGTAGTTTGCATGTCGTCCGCACATGCTTTAACTGGCCGTGCAGCAGATTATGAGACCGCCACCTTCTCTTCCACCTACTACTCGCAGAGCTGACTCATAGCTCGGACTCCATCTGCACCAAGAGAGAGATTGAGAGAGAGAGAGAAACACAGAGAAAGAGACACAGAGAGAGAGAGAGAGAGAGAGAGAGAGAGAGAGAGAGAGAGAGAGAGAGAGAGAGAGAAGAGAGAGACACAGAGAGA
>CAAKHF010021546.1:0-11461 GCA_901007745.1 Hippocampus kuda
TGTGATGTCTTTACATCAAAATAAATTTCAGGCTGTGTTTTCTTTTAAACTTTTCTCTTCTTTCTACCTACAATCTTGCTGCTGAAGGCTGTAAATTTCCCCAGTGTGGGACAAATAAAGGATTATCTTATCTTATCTTAAATAACATAATGAGGATAAAGGCGGCCCGGTAGTCCAGTGGTTCGCACGTCGACTTCACAGTGCAGAGGTACCTGGTTCGATTCCAGCTCCGGCCTCCCTGTGTGGAGTTTGCATGTTCTCCCCGGGCCTGCGTGGGTTTTCTCCGGGTGCTCCGGTTTCCTCCCACATTCCAAAAACATGCATGGCAGGCGGATTGAACACTCTAAATTGTCCCTAGGTGTGAGTGCGGGCGTGCATGGTTGTTTGTCTCTGTGTGCCCTGCGATTACTGGCAACCAATTCAGGGTGTCCCCTGCCTACTGCCCGAAGACAGCTGGGATAGGCTCCAGCACCCCCCGCGACCCTAATGAGGATGAAGCGGTTCGGAAGATGAATGAATGAATATTAGGCCTACTTACGTACCACAGGGCAGTACAAGACCTGGTGTGAGTGTAAATAAATCATGACAGACTTACATGAAAAATCAAAGTTCCCCCTCTTTCTTCCCCCGTCTCTTTGTGGGGTAGGGATTTAATCAGGGTGGCCCGGTGGGCCAGTGGTTCGCATGTCGTGGGTTCGATCCCGGCTCCGGCCTCCTTGTGTGAAATTTGCATGTTCTACCCATGCCCGCGTGGGGTTTCTCCGGGTACTCCGGTTTCCTCCCACATTCCAAAAACATGCATGGCAGGCTGACTGAACACTCTAAATTGTCCCAAGGTGTGAGTGTGAGCACGGGTGGTTGTTCGTCTGTATGTGTGCCCTGTGATTGGCTGGCAACTGGTTCAAGGTGTCTCCCGCCTACTGCTTGAAGACAAATGGGATAGACTCCGGCAACCCCTGCGACCCTTGTGAGGATAAAGCGGATCGGAAAATGGATGGATGGATGGGAATTAATCAAGGGGACCACTGAGAGTAAAGTCATGGGGTGCAAGGGCCGCAAATTGCCCACCCTGTAATAATCATTGGAAATAAATCAAGCATAACTTCACTTACTCCTGTAAACTTCTCTCACTGTTGGATAGACTTAATTTTATAAAGCCCTTTTTATGAATTTTTTTTATGTTCTATAAAATTGCTGTCATGTACTTTTGTTCATGATTTAGAATGTGAAATGTCAGTTTGTGTGCAATTCTTTCATTTAAAAAAACCTTACGTCATACTGTATCTGTTGCATATACACAAATACACCACAATATCATTATAATGTTTAAAGCGAAATGTATTCTAATAAATTCATACAACCAAAGCGCTTTATGTCCATCCGTGTTGTCTGATTCAAAAGTCTGCGCATGCGTATTAAATCCTTGACGAGTGGCGCAAACCGTGCGCATGCGCACTGTCTACGGCGTGCTACGATAGTGTGACACAAGCCTGACTTAACATTAACACCGTTTTTCATTTTGTAAAACGTTTTAAGTCATCATGAAAACAAGGTTTACCACGGCGGACATTAGGGCTGCTATCGCCGAGATAAATGCTAAGTAGGTGACGTTCATGAAAGCCCCATCCGGGGTCTGCTAGCCGAATTGCTAATGTGTTTACATTCGCTTACGCTTGACTTTTTTTGGCGTGTGTGTGTGATAGCTACATGGGCATGAGGGTGAACAACGTGTACGACATAGACAACAAGACGTACCTCATCCGGCTACAAAAGTAAGCAGCGCCTTCTGAATGCACTCATCACTTGAGTCGTGTATAAAGTTTACTTCTGTACTCTATCTCCCCAGAATTGAGTGACGTCAACAAAGACTGAAAAGCTATGATGTCAATGATGACCTAAATCATTTTTTTTCTTTGGAAACATATTAATGCTGTTGCACTGCACTGCGACATACATATATAACTACACCTGTTTTTTTTTTAACAATTTTTTAAAAAATCTGAATCAATTCATCCCAGGGTGAAAATTCTGCCATCACTCTCAACATGTGTTTGTCAACGATACCGCAAGGTCACAATTCGGTCACAATTTTAAATTGTTAATGTTCTTTTGAATTTAAAAAGCATATAATGTATGGGTAATTCAATGGTACATTGACTTACAAGTGGTCTCATGGTTCATTTTCCTTTATTTTAGTGTAAGACTAACCTATAACACCCCAAAAAATATGTATCAAAAATGGGATCTTTTTTTATTCTGATAGAGATTAATTTATTGCTTGCGTTTGAAAAAAATAAAAATGGGAAGAGGACCATGACAAAAATCGCAAAATAATTTGCCCTAATTGATATGGCATGAGTAATTTGAGTTAAAAGCTTGGTCATGGATCTAATTAAACTCATTCAATGTTCCACTGAACAACTAAAATAAAGTAACACAAGTAATTTATACTGGACATGTTTTCGATGTTTTGTTTCTTGTCAAGCTTCTCTGGTCATTTTCATGCCAGTGATGAGCCATCATACTTTGAGCTATGTGCTATTTACGTTAGCATCTGCTTGCGACAAGTTCATGAGTGTGTTTCTGATGTTACGGGTTTGGTTGGGGTTTTTCGGAGGGGTTCCTCATTCTTGCGTGGATTTTGTCTCGGTGCTCCTGCTTCCTCCCACATTTATTTCCACTAAGAAGGGTAACCAATTGCTCTAGATGGATGGATGTCATTGGATGTAGGTGCAGGTGTAGCTGATGTTAAATATCACCGGTGTAACTTTGTTGAAAAAGGCCTGACAGCAAAGCGGTTCTCCTGCTTGAATCCGGAATTCGGATTCATTCCACAGACTTCGAATGGCCCAAGAATATGATGCCATCAGGCTTTGCCATGAAAGTAAGCTCCTCTTTTAGCCCATGTTATTTGAAATAGCATTGTCATTGTTGTTATTGTTCCCGGACTGTCACTATCCAATATGCTTCCAGTTGAATATTCCCTTGATATATCGAATATTCCAATACACACTAGTTATTATGCGTGTGTCTGTAGTGTCGTAAGCACCTGAAGACGCGGCGGCTGACTCAGGTGAAGCAGCTCGGCATGGACAGGATTGTTGACCTCCAGTTTGGCTCGGAAGAGGCAGCCTACCACCTCATTGTCGAACTCTATGACCGGGTGAGAACACGCTATGAGTCAAGATCACTGTTAAGGTTTCATAACCCTGCCTCCCCATAAAAAAAATGCAATATTTAGTTTCAGTCATCAGAGCAAGTGTGTGGGGCATACGAAAACCACATCTTTCAACGAGGCCCGATCTTGCTCCCGATACTAGCAAAATGGTCAAGCACACTTATCTCGATATGCTGGATGCAAACATGCGTGCTATATGTTTCCATCCGCTCTGCAGGGTAACATCATTCTCGCCGACCACGAGTACACCATCCTCAACCTGCTGCGCTTTCGCAACGCCGAGGCGGAAGACGTCAAAATCGCTGTGCGGGAGCGCTATCCCGTGGAAAGCGCGAGACCTCCAGAACCACTCATCACGTTACAACGGTAACTTGTTGAGCCCATGGACCACTCGGTGTTATCTACTGTGTTTTTACTCTGGATTTTTATGAACCCAACTTTTTTTTGTTCTCTCTCTATTTAAACCCATTTCCTTCGATGCAGACTCACTGAAATCATCAGTCAAGCACAGAATGGAGAGCAAGTGAAAAGAGTGCTGAACCCTCACCTTAGTACGTAATGATACAAAGAGATTAGACTTTACTTCCTGATCATTCTTTATGTGATCATTTTGCTAAAGTTGATTTTCTAAACTCGCACAGCCTACGGAGCCACTCTCTTAGAACACTGTTTCATCGAAGCCGGACTGTCTGGCTCAGTGAAAGTCGACAGTCAAGTGGATGCTTCCCAAGGTATGGTCGCAAGCTTATATTCATCTCCGGTGACGCGATTTATGGTGACTTTCTGCATTTCGGTTTCAGTTGCACCTAAAATCCTGGAAGCCTTGCAAATGGCCGAGATGTACATGGAGAAAACGGAGAACTTTAGCGGCAAAGTACGACAAGTATAGTCGAGTCGTTTTTTTTTTTTCTTTCTTTTTTTGGTATGCTTATGGAGGTATCAGAATATTATCTTTGTTTTATTGAAGGGCTTCATCATTCAAAAGAGTGAAAAGAAAGCAAGTTTAACGCCCGGGAAAGCCAGCGAAGAGCTACTCACGTAAGTCACGACGCGGCGTGCTAACTGGGATATGCTGCTGGTGCCGTTGTTCATATTTTCATAGTTAATCTTTTATTAGCCTCAGAACACAATTTTCAAGAAAGTAAGATGATAGATATGGAGTCCACTTGTTAAGTCATGTCATGATGAGGGGAAGATAAACATACTGTGGCTATGGTCAGCTCCATTGATGAACGTGCGCAATCGTTTAGTTGTGTCACGTTGAATCAGGGTTACCGTAATGCAATTATTATTTATTATCATAAAGATGTGGTGGTTCATAATAATGATACAATAAAATATACATTTTTTTTGTACTTCATCAGTGATAAAAATGTATGTACTGTGTATGTCATGTTTTATAAATATAATTATATATTTATATGATAAAACAATGACTTATCATCTGTAAAAAATGAGGGAATACTGTTGTAAAAATATACAAAATATAATAATTACTTGGCATGCATGATAAGTTATAAATTCCTCACAGAATTTGGCATGACAGTACATCTTAGACTTGAAAATACGATCGTGTAATTTATCGGAATTACCGACTCACAGTCTTTTGCAATTACAGATACGATGAATTCCACCCGTTCCTCTTTGCCCAGCATTTAAAAACTCCCTACTTGGAGTTTGAGTCCTTCAACAAGGTAAATAAAAGACATTGACCACATCTCGTCTGTTGTTTTTCTACTGTGCTCATCCCTTGTCGCAATGTTGTCTTGACAGGCGGTGGATGAGTTCTTCTCCAAGATGGAGAGCCAGAAGATCGACATGAAGGCTTTGCAGCAGGAGAAGCAGGCCCTGAAGAAGCTGGAGAACGTCCGGAGGGACCACGAGCAGAGGCTGGAGGCCTTGCATCAAGTTCAGGTGAAGAGCTCAACTTAAGAACGGTTGATGTGGCCAAATCAGTCTCAATCGGCCTCCATACATCAAATATGTTTTTTGTTTTAACCCATTCTTATTGAATTAGTTGGACATGAAAGACGCATCACTGACTTCACACACTTATTGTTTCAGAGGCTAGGCAGTCTTGCTGCAAAGTAAAAAAAAATTAATAATAAAAATAAGTACAAAATGTTGCTGCATGCATATGGGGGAATTAGAGCCCTCTAGTGGACACTTATTGAAATCACATTTCAATTACCAGTTTAAAAAAACGCTAGTAAATAATAATCATAATAATAATACATTTTATTTATGTTCTGAACTCAGCCTTTTTCAGACAGCACTTTAAAAATACAACAGTAACAACCATTAGAAATACATCAATAAAATATATAGATTTTTTTCGAATGAAAATATACTTCAAATCAAGTCAAATCAATTCGTCACTTGCTGTCACCAGAAAATGACATCATATTATCAGGTAAATAACCAGTCACGGCTCAGCTACCCAGTGTCACATAACCAAACTCAGAAAACAAGTGAGCCTAGTTTCGAAACTAGCAGAAGCGCATAGGATATTTTTTTACTTGACTTGAAATTTGACATTTTTTGACTTTAAAAACATAAAAACTGTGACACCGACAGTCCTACAGCACCCCCTCTGTGCCTTTAGACAAAATGATTCCAATTATTATGTCAACCGCCCGCCAGTTATTTATTTATTTATTTATTTATTTATTTATTTATTTATTTATTTATTTATTGATTGGGTCTGGTGCCCGCTCGTGATCTGAAAATGTATTAAATTGGTCAAGTATATTCCCCATAGGAGGTCGAGAAGAAGAGTATTGACGTTACTGTCGCACTCTTGTGTGGGTCATGTGACAGGAAGTGGATCGAGTGAAAGGCGAGCTGGTGGAGATGAACTTGGCCGTGGTGGAGAGGGCGCTGCAGGTGATCCGCAGCGCCCTGGCCAACCAGGTTGACTGGACCGAGATCGGCGTGCTGGTCAAGGAGGCGCAGGCCGCCGGCGACCCCGTGGCGTGCGCCATCAAGGACCTCAAGTTGCAGACCAACCACATCACCATGCTTTTAAAGTGAGACCAACAGGTCGACGCTTAACAAAATGGCTCCTTGCGCAAATTTCCCCCCTTCTTCTAGGAATCCTTACATCACTGAAGAGGAACAGGAGGAGGAGGAAGAGTTGAAGGAGGCCCTGCAAGAGAAGGGCAAGAAAAACAAAAATAAAGACAAAGGTCAGAATAGGAAGCTGCAGAGGAACAAGCCCATGCTGGTGGATGTGGATCTTAGCCTGTCGGCCTACGCCAATGCAAAAAAGTACGTAAGAAGTCACCGTTTGCAAAGCCACGCCCCCCCCCCCAAAATGCTAACTGGCCAATCACAGTGCAGCGTACAACAGGAGTTTCACACTTGAATTCAGTGATACATTTTGAGATTTTATTTTTGGGGGTTCGTTTGATATTTGACTTTTTAAAAATACAGTTGTCATCAAATGATGTTAAAATATTGCAAGAGAATATTGTGCCCATATTGCACATTCCTTACAATACTGTAATTTCTGGATTATAAGGCGCACCTTCAATGAATGGCCTACTTTAAAACGGTTTTCATATATAGGGCGTACCGCTTTATAAGGCGCATAGAATAGAAGCTACCATAGTGACTGCGGTTGCGTTATGCATCCACTAGATGGAGCTACGCTAAAGAGAATACAATCTTATACAAGCTTCATATTAAGCTTTCGCAACCGCAGCAGCTGTAACAAAGCACTTTACAGAATATTTAAAAGACTACGTCCAAGTAATCAAAATATTGATCCATGTATACTGTGCATCGGATTATCGGCCTTGAGAAAATCAAATGCTTTTAGGTGCGCCTTATAGTGAGGTATACAGTTTTTAAAGAAGCGTTTTAAATTTGTGACCTTTAAACCATACATATATGTATATTTTAAAAAATGAATCGCACAACATCTCCTTAAGGTTGCATTTGGGGTTTCGGCCCAGTTACTCAAGCCTACAACGTCCGTTTTTAGGTACTATGACTGCAAGCGCAGTGCTGAAAAGAAGGAACAGAAGACCATTCAAGCAGCAGACAAGGTCAGAGCAGCCTTCTAACCGACCTCGTTTGGCGAGACCATCCAAAATGCTTTTCTCAACTTCGTTGAAGGCCATGAAATCGGCAGAGAAAAAGACCCAGCAAACCTTGAAGGAGGTCCAGACGGTGACCACCATTCAGAAGGCCAGGAAGGTCTACTGGTGGGTGGGCACGTCGCAGCACTTTGCCGGGTGATTCTTTGTGTCCTCTCAGTCGTGTCCTCACCCGTTTTGTTTAGGTTTGAGAAGTTCTTGTGGTTCATCACGTCGGAGAACTACCTCGTCATCGCCGGGCGAGACCAGCAGCAGAATGAGATGATCGTCAAGCGCTACCTGCGGGCCGGTAATAATAATAAAGGTGGGCTTACTGCGCCTGCTTCTGTCATTCATCATCTTGTGCTTTTTTTTTTTTTTTTTTTTGCCAGGTGACATCTATGTCCACGCCGACCTCCACGGCGCCACCAGCTGTGTCATCAAAAACCCAGCAGGTTCGTCCACTCGCATGTGGCTCCTTGATGATCGACAAATTCATCTCCCTCCCCCTTCCCCCCTCCTTCCTTGCCTTCCCAGGCAGTCCCATCCCCCCTCGCACACTGACCGAGGCGGGCACCATGTCGGTATGCTACAGTGCTGCCTGGGATGCCAAGATCGTCACCAGTGCTTGGTGGGTCCACCATCATCAGGTGAGTCACTGAGAACACCCTTGAATTTGTTTTGACTCTTGTCAACAAAGATGCCTTCAAAATAAAATTTCACAATTTAAAAGATAAACAGGAACACGATAATTCCAGAGTATACTGTGGAATTTTTCAAAATAAAAGAAATAAAAATAGACCAGTTGAATTTAAAAAAAAAAACAGTGCATGGTTCATTGAGAGAACGTAGTTTAAAAAAAAATGGATCTCGCTGTCACAATCTCTTTTCGGTTTTGAATGTTAATGACTTCAGGTGCTTCAGGAGAAAAGCTCAAAACGCCATCTTAAAAAGTACGACAAGTTGACACAATGAACTTCATTCTTGTTTACAAGCACCACTGATCATGTTTAGGTGTCCAAGACTGCGCCGACAGGAGAGTACCTGACCACTGGCAGCTTCATGATCAGGGGTAGGACAACTTTGAGAAGGCTTATTTTACTCAGCAAAGCATGTACTGAATGATCAGTTTTATTTTGTTTTTTTTTCCCCCCCAGGAAAAAAAAACTATCTGCCGCCTTCCTACTTGATTATGGGCTTTGGATTCCTCTTTAAGGTAAACGCCATTGAATGAAGCTACTACTCAAGACTTGTTTGCATGTTTCCAGGAAGGCCCAATTATTGGATTTATTTATTTATTTATTTATTTATTTATTTATTTATTTATTTATTTATTTATTTATTTATTTATTTATTTATTTATTTATTTGGTGAAATGAATCGACATTTTATTCCTGAACAGAACGTGAAGAAAATTTAATATTTGGGTGTTTCTAAAATACATGTGGTTGTGTGTGTCTGTTTGCATGTTCTTCCTGAGCCTGTGTGGGTTTTCTGTGGGTACTCCCAATTTCCTCCCACAATCCAAAAACATGCATGGCAGGCTGATTGAACACTACAAATTGTCCCGAGGTGTGAGTGTGAGCGCAGATGGTTGTTTGCCTCTCTGTGCCCTGCGATTGGCTGGCAACCGGTTCAGGGTGTCCGCCGTCTACTGCCCGAAGGATAAGCTCCAGCACGCCCGCGACCCTCGTGAGGATAAGCGGATCAGATAATGTATTGGGTGGAGGGTTTCACACCTTCGAGCAGGTTTCCGCTTAGCCTGTGAATGCTATTTAGGAGCCACCCAATCCCGTCAATGTTCTGTACTTTCTGAAAAGCAGCACATTGGAAACATTTCTTCATGTTTAACAAGATTGTGCAGCGAATGCAAATGAAAGTACGAGCATGATTTTCACCTCTACACTTTTATTTTTAAACAAAAATGATCTCTCTGACTACAACCCTTTCTAAAGGTAGACGAGCAAAGTGTGTTCCGTCACAGAGGCGAGCGCAAGGTGAAGTCGGTAGAGGAGGACGTGGAGGAAATGGCATCCAGAACGGCCGAGATGTTGGAGGAAGGGGAGGAGCTCACGGGTAAGCGCTGACCCTTCACCTCCACCGTTCCAACATTCATCACCTGACGCCCAAGCGCCTCCGTTTAGGCGACGATAGCGGCGCCGAAGACGGAGCGGAGGATAAGAAAGAAGAGCAGGAGGCCGGGGACTGCGATGGAAAAGATGCAGTGGAGATGGCGGATGTGGACGGAACGACGTCAGAGCGCAGCGATTCCGACGGCGAAGACGACGACGACGGGAAGGAGAGCAAACTGGAAATCAGTGAGGAGTTAAGCTACCCTGACACCACCATCACCCTCACTCACCTGCAGCCCATCAGGTAACCAACACTGCAAAGTCCATCTTACCTTTCCAGAGGTTCAGGATAAGTCATCATACTTTTATTTCCCCCTCCTCTCATTCTAGGAGCTCTCAAAACGTCACTTTCAAGAAAGAAGCCGCCTCTCAGGTTCACATCTTGGACTTATTTTCCCAGAATGACGTCTCGCAGGCATATTAAATGAACGCTTGTCTCTCCAGTCCGACGTCGACGCGCAAGGAAGGAAGCACATGACTGCTAAGCAGAGACGGTGAGTCCAAGGATTTTTTTAAAAATTATTTTAAATACAAGTCATAAATTATGCTTGCTTCCCTTATTTTAAAATCATGTTTTCAAAAATCTTGTTCTTGCACACTTTTCGTAATATCAGTAAGCTATTTTTTCTTGACTTTGAAATCTCTTTAACTTTGTTTGTTATTGCTTTTTTTTGTCAAGCATTTTGCATTACATTGTATATGAAATGTGCTATAAATCAGTGATTCTATTTTTATTTTTATTTTTTTCAAGCCTTGGGTCCTGGTAAACATCTCAACAAAGTGACACTTTTTTTTTTTAAGCCCCCGTGTATCATATCCCCCACCACCACAACCAGTTTGGGATCTTTTATTTAAACGAGTAGTATGATTCATAGGATCTTACAGTCATTCATACTTTGAAAACAAGATTTGCGCCATGTTTGGCAGACATTTTGAGTTTCACTTCTCAGAAAGTATATGGCCAAGGTTTGGCCCACCAATTTAGTTCTGGGTAAAAAGAGTTCTGGTGTCTTGTTTAGCGATGAGAAGAAGAAGAAGCAGAAACAGGAAGTGAGCGAACCAGAAAAGAAGACTGAGCTTGCGCCCGCTGAACAGGAAGAGGACCGGGGATCCAAAAGTGGCAGCGGACCGCCCCAGCTGCCGCTGAAGAGAGGCCAGAAGGTGAGAGATTTTGCTCAGAACAAGATGGAGCTTTCGCTGTTCAACACAATGTGTGACGGTAAAGAAATGAGTCTTCAACTTTTGCAGAGCTGCAACGATGATCAAATTAATCGATAATCATTTTGATCATCCACTAATACGTCAAACAAAAGCTTTTTCGAAGAAATAAAAACAAACAAATGTGCTCGAAAATCAAAATTGCTGATATAAAAATAAAATAAAAACTAACGATAGTAGAATCAAAACATTTGCAAATATCTGCTTTGAATTTTGAAAACCACGATCAATATTTTTGCCAATTTTGACATGACGGGCCAAACCAAAAACTGAATCCTAGTACGTTTGTGTATTTTCTGCACCGCCAGTTTGAATTAAGGGATGGAATTTTTTTTTTTCCTCTATTGATTGTTTAAGTGACAAAATGTTCATTTTAATTGATTATAAAAACCATGAGTTGCAGCTCGAAAATGAAGCAGTCAAAGAAGCGAACAACAGCCAATTTTGCAACCTCCTTCATCTTCTGAAGGACAAATCTTGCTTTCGCTCCTCAAAGTCATCCTGTCATGCAGGCGGGTAAATGAAAGATGACATCGTGTGACGCGTGTCACAAATGAGTCGTCTGCATGTTTCGAGTGGAATTAAATTCAAACGATCACACACGATTTGTAAATGGGCTTCCCCAGACTCAACAACAACAAAAAGAAGGAAAATAACAGAATAGTCCATTTGAAGTCCTGCTGGGTTTCTACGCAGACATTTGAATACGTCGCTGTCCTCGATGCCGCTTTTAAGAAAAAAAAATTGCGACGTGAGAACAATTCCTTAGGGCGGAAGCCGCAAGGACCGTTGCAATTAAAACAATCGGTCCTGCTGTGTTGGCAACAGAACAAGCTGAAAAAGATGAAGGA
>CAAKHF010021546.1:11481-32413 GCA_901007745.1 Hippocampus kuda
TCCTTCTGGGTTTCTACGCAGTCGCTGTCCTCGATGCCGCTTTTAAGAAAAAAAAATTGCGACGTGAGAACAATTCCTTAGGGCGGAAGCCGCAAGGACCGTTGCAATTAAAACAATCGGTCCTGCTGTGTTGGCAACAGAACAAGCTGAAAAAGATGAAGGAGAAGTATAAGGACCAGGACGAAGAAGACCGCGAGCTCATGATGCAGCTGCTTGGGGTACCCTGCACGCACGCACGAACAAACACAAACGCAACAAGGCACTCATCTACGCTCTCCTGCTCTTCACAGTCGGCCGGTGCGAGCAAGGACGAGAAAGACAAAGCTAAGAAAGGCAAGAAGGGGAAGGGCAAAGAGGATCCCCCGAGGAAGCCCCCTCCTCAGAAGCCCCCTCCCAAACCTCGCCAGACGATGGTGACGACCGTCACGAAACCGGAGCAGATGGCCGCGGATGGCGAGGAGGCGGCTTCCGCGGGGCAAGAGGACAAGGTATCAGCCACACCCCCTCACATTCCCAGTTCGGCATTTGCAATTTCACACATTTTATTTGTTTTTGGTACGAGCCCCCTGCTTTTCACTGAAAGAGTATTCGCTGTGCTCAGGCTAAAAGCTATATGAATATTGCATTTCCACCATTTTGGGATATCTCGCTGCCAGTGAACTTTGTTGAAGTGAGTCGAGGAGCTTCATGTAGACAAAAGTATGCCACCATCTTGTGGCATCCATTCATTTTAAAAGCATTTACACTCGGTGCTGACTTCACGTCTGTTGGCAGTTTATTCCACTTGCTGCACGCAAGTGGAATAAAAACTACCGAATGCTGCTTCACCATGTTTGCTTTGAAACCTGCGCTCCACAAAGTGACTTGAAATTCCAGGTTTATATTCAATGAGTATTTCTGAAATGTATTCAGGACCCAAACCATTCCGTGATTTTATAGACCGGTAGCAGGATTTAAAAATGTACACTTTTAAGTAAACAGTCGCTGATCGGAAAATTATAACAAAAGTTTGAGATCTTGGGTTAAGTTTCCCATTGAAAATATATTTGTTTTAAAGACATTAGTGTTCTTAAAATGACCTCACTGGTATTATTCTTAAAATAATATTCAGCTGTTTAAAAATGTCACCCGAAACAATTACCACGAGCGATCCTAATTTATCGTTCTTAAACTTTAGCAATGTCCCTTTTAAAATCCAGTCTTGTTGGTCTTTATGCTCTTAACGCACGGCGATGTGCGTGTCGTTTTTCAGGAGGACGACGTGGATGCAGACAACCCTGGGGCAGAGGTGACTACAAACGTTGCAGTGCTGCTTAAACTTTTGACACCTAGTACCAACAAAAGCGAAGTACAAACTGAACGTTTTTGGTGGGTGGGGACAAATCCACTGCTTTATCCTTAAGTGCCGTGTGATTGGTTGGAAGATGGCGTTTGGAGACGTGATGGTTTTATACTTTCATTGTAAGAGCCTCACCTCAAATCACACACTGAACACTACGAGAGGGAATCATTACACTTCAGAATCATTCCCTTACAGTATGTTCAATGTTATGATAATGTGTGTGTGTGTTTGTGCGCGCACCAGGAAGCAGAGAACCTTCTCACTTCGCTGACAGGCCAACCTCACCCCGAGGACGTGCTGTTGTTTGCGGTGCCCGTGTGCGCCCCCTACACCGCACTTACCAACTGCAAGTGCGTACCGCCGTGATCCGGTCGACTTACTGTGTTAAATAAAGCAGCATGGAAGGGAAGGATCATGCTTTTTTTCCCCTTTCACACCAACAGGCACAAAGTTAAACTGACACCAGGCTCACAAAAGAAAGGCAAAGGTAAATATTTTGGGGGGGACCACAGTATGTGAACCACCAAGTTGCTATGTGAAACGCTGCACTACAAATGGCTCAAAGGCAGACGACACTCTGATCAGTAGTTGGCCACAGTGTGAACGTGCGAGAGTTGAATTAACATCAATTGCATGAAACGTCACCGATGTGAACCACTACACCGCGATTGCCCAAAATGCGTGTTACTCTTTTTGTTCGTTGCAGCCGCCCGCACCGCACTTTTGAGCTTCATGAAATCCAAGGAGGCTTCTGTAAGAGAAAAGGACTTGCTACGCAGCGTCAAGGTAGCGAATCTCCCCCCCAACATAAATACTCTTTTATGGCCAGAATTGATTGGTTTATTCGTACTGCAGGATGCCGATCTGTCCAGAAACATGCCTGGCAAAGTCAAAGTGTCTGCTCCAAACCTGCTGGCTGCCAAGAGGAAATAAGACACTGTGCTACGTGGTGAAAACGCCACCTACTTTTCGATACTTGGACATATGAAAATGGACCTATGATCAAAATCATTCTTTGAGCTGGAGAAAAAAATGTACAGAACAGAAAAGGATTTTTCTTTTGTTGAACTAAATTTCATTTTCCCTGGCCACATTTGGTATAGCATAATTTTACTTCCAAAAACAATGCTCAGTTTTGATTGACACACTCGAGAGGTATTGTACAGCGAATAAAGGTTTTATGATGGAAAATGACTTGGACTACATTTTATTATTTAAAAGATTACAAAAATACAAATATTTATAACTTTCTGTACAATTAAAAAAAATATAATCCCATCAAAGTCCTTGAAGTTTGCTGTGGAAACAAAAGAGAGCAGTAATGTTACAAGCTTGGTGTGGATTATTTTTCTTAAACAAATGTACTGAACAGTTCTTACCTGTCCTCAAATGTTCTGTTGGATGGATAGTACACCTTGAATGCAAAACCACTTCTTGGGAAAGAGCCCTGGTGAAGTCATGAATGCAATTTTCATCAATCACATTTCACGATTAAGTTGACATTTTACTACGGGCCATGAATCACACTCGGATGCCACAAAACAATGCCAAAGCTGCCATACCGGGTTGACGCAAAGGCAGTCTGAGTGCGTGACGCTGAAGGGGTCGTACTTGTCGGCAAAGACCACCACGTCGGGGACGGGGTACACACGCAGGGTGTAGTCGTAAGCCCAAAACACAGGAGTGACGGAGAGAGGCAGCGGGGCCAGGTGAGCCTGCGACAGGATGCTCCGGACAAACTGACAAAAACAGCAGCGGCGTCATCAGTGCCAACATTGGTACTTAAAAAACATTTTTGTTTGTTTGTTTGACACTCACATGGTTGGGTATGTCCAGATTGGTGTTTGGCAAACTCACGCAGTTTCGGCACATTTTGTTGACCAGGTCCTCACGGATGATTATGATCTCTTGGCTACAGAATTGGATTCTGAAATAGAACACAAACAGCATCAAACCATTCGAAATCATACAAAACATTAACAATGCAAAATGCTAAAGCCATCAAAACTAGCACCGATGCTGCGGTAATTATAGCAACAAATGCATATAATAATGCTCACAGACTGGGCTTTACGTTGAATAGTTTTAAAGATGAAGAATAGACGCTACTTGTCTACAACTCACCGAATTAAGTGATCATGGAATATAAACCCGGTAGCGTTCTGAGAATCGGATCAATTAGTGGAGCCAAGAGTTCAAAGCAAATATGGTGCGTTAGCATTTAGCTGTTATGCTAGCTAGACGCAAATGCATTTAGCTGCCAACAGAACTGAAGTCAATGTAAATGCTTTGCCCCACCTGCCCCTCATTGGATTAAAATCTTGGAGAATATTTCTCTCATCAATTTTCTCCAAATCATATTCTTGCGCGGGTTGCTCCTTTAGTAATTTTAGTACCTTTTATTTCACTTTTAAATGTATTAAGTTGCTGTTTTTTGTTTTCAACATCTTAAATTCTTTGAAAATGTTGTTTGTAACTTTGTGAAGCAAAGCTACCTGGTGTATGAAACGCGCGATATAATTTACAGCTGCCTTGCCTTCACGCTCACGTTATGCGCGCCGCACAATTACCTGCACGGGTTGGTGGTGAACGCGGAGAAAGGAACCCTCTGTCTGAACTCCTCGGTGATGTGATCCGCCAGCGGAGGTCTGAGTGGGAGACATAAATCACTCAGCAATTTCTTGGCTGCTTTGTTGTTTTTCGGATTAAAAAATGCAAAGAGAGTTACAAGCACGCCACAAAGTTCCACACCAACATTTTAGTGCATGGAGAACTCATTAAAATTAGCTGATTGTGTGCCATTTGTATTCTCAAAACAGCAGCCACACATGATCTTTATCAACCAGCGCCTTCATAAATGGAGATTTTTATTTATTCTTCAATATGAGCGTTACCGTGGCAGGATGGTGCCCGGGCCTGGATCTTCGGGGCCGGGAACGAACACAAAACGACTGCTGCAGGTTCAAGACGAGGACAATGGCAGTGAGGCACTAAGTCCAATGTTAACAATGGCAAAAAAAAGCTTTTAAATGTGCTAAGCACACACACTTACTTGTTGAGTATATTCGGGTGTGCACATATGCTGTCAGCTAATGCCTTCAGCGACTCTAAAAAGAGAATTAAACAAAAAAACGGCAAAGTGAAACACTGATTTCTCATTTGATCGTGACTGAAGTGTTGCCTGAAGCTTGCCTTTAAGTGACTTGATGTGATTTTTTCCATACGGGACAGAAGAGAAGTTTCCACAAAAGATGAAACAGGTGGGAGGCATCGCAGCGTAGCCTGGTGACACGATGTTCAAATTGTAGATTATCAACGTTACAATATCTTGAATGCCACTTTAGAGTTAAATAATAAATTGTTCGCCGAGTACAGTCGGATTTGGAGTTGTCATCAAAGTAGTAAAATTGTCATGTGTTTTCGAATGAGAAAACCAGCACTAATAGAACGCGTGCTAATGACATGAAAACTGAATTGAAGTTTTGGGTTTTTTTTTCCACTTTTGCCTTCATTTCAATGCACATTAGGGTGCTAACAAGCTACCACCTTACACGCTCGTGCACTTCTCGTCACTACTAATTGGAACGGAGCAGCTGGCATACCCGAGAACATGAGGTTGAGCTTCTCCATCACTTCCACGCTGTCCAGCCACACGTCGGAAAGCAAAACAAACATGGCGTCCTCGTTCTCCTCCTCCAGCTGCTTGAGCTTGGCCGACGCCTTCACCGACGTCGTGGACGGACCGCCGAAAAAGTTCACATTGCCGAAGTACGCTCTGGCGGCAGAAGGGAGCCCCGTCAGCATTGTTAAGACACGTGGTGCTTTTATGTACATGTTTAATCAATTATACCGTGTAGCTGATGAAGGTTCTACAGGCGGCGTGCCAAAACCATTGACATGGAACACCGAGTCCTCGTACCAGCCTGAAAGACACAAGGTCAAAATAGTGAGCTCAATCTACGTTGGCATAGATGAGCCTTGATGACATGAGACAAAAGGGGCCATATTCCAGGGGGCTTGTGGAGAGGCAAGATCCTTCTTTTTGATCTTTGATTGCCCGACAATTTGGTTGGTAGATGGACAACAGAAAAAACCGTCATATCATTTCAGTCGCAACTTCAGGGATGCCTGCAGTAAACAGTCAAAGGTGGGACATTGTCGCTGCTTGCCAAGACTGGAAGTAGAAGCTCCACCTGGTGGACAAGTGTAATAAGGCAGGAGCCCAAAGTTGAAACAAAAGTTTGCCACATGAGCTAACGTTATGATGAATGGCGAATCAAAATGTTATTTTCAAGAGGATATTTTTGGTTGCTAAGAACTAACATGCCTGTTTTTTGCGCGTCTTTCGAAACGCAAACCTTGCATTTGGTGAGTGCATCGGTAAGTTCCTCTTTTGTGTACTATCCACCAAATTTCCATACACACGAACAAGCTTTTCTCAGTTTTCCAGGTTAGACTTTTGGAACACATTTTCCTTCAAATTTTTCAGTTGGATAAGTATTCATGCAATTGGTCAGTTCGCCATTGCTCCACAATAAAAATCATTCGTCTTACCCTCAGCCAGTACGAAACTGTATTCGGTGTAAAGGCCGTTATGAAACTGGTGCAAGCAGAATTAAGGCAAATAGCAACTTGATTTCTGGACTAATTAAAAGACTTGAAAGAAAGGATATTGCTTTGGACATATTGAGCTCTACTGTCCCAGTTGGATCCTCCAGGTAGAATTTCCCCTTTGAAAGAAAAAAACAATTAAAAAAAACATTTTTGACAAGAACACGCAAATGCACTTCATCAAGATTATCTCACGATTCCAAATGTTGTCAAATGTAAATGGTCCGCCCACCTCACCTCTTTTAGCTGCGTTATCATGCCGAGTACGATCACGCCCCCCAGTTTGGACGTGCAGCCGAGCAAAGCTTCAATGGTCTTCAGCTGGAAAACATAAGAAAAAAAAAGAATTTTAATGTCTGACGGTCCCAAGTATGGGGGGAAATAAAACAAGACGTAAGGGTCAGGGAGAATGGATTTATTCAATTTGCGAAGCGAACGCAGAGTCAACATGTGGAGTTACAGGCCTTGCGATGTATCTCGTGCTATTTTCAACACATGAGCTCGGCGAATAATTTGCAAAAATAACATAAGACTAGGGAACGATCCATTGATTAAAAATAAAAAATGAAGCCTTTCATGCACGCTGTAACCTGATACCACGAAAAGCTGTCCACTGTAGTAACCGCTGTACCCTGAAATGAACCACAATTGGACACACAATGTTTTGGCCCAACAGTGATGATGAGGATACCTGAAATTTGTTTTGATTGGGCACGACGGTGGCTCCGATGACAGGCGGGGTGAACAGCTCGTGTCGACGTGTGCGCTAGAAAACAAACGCCGACAAAAGTAAAAGCACCGCATGGAAAGAGCGATGAGCACAGACTGACGAGTAGGAAAGCGAACCTGCAATAAGATTGCGTAGCGCTCACGGAAAAGTTCCGCTTTGTCTCTTGCGATGCCGCACAGGCCCGCAGCTTGATGGTTGGTCATAGCGATGCTGAAAACAACACAACGCAGAGCCATTAATGATATTATCGTCTTTAACTGTTTCATTTTGGATTTCAACATCAACAATAGAGAGAAACAATGGCATTAACTCACGGAATGAATTTCTTCTGCTCCGCATTGTAAATGTATCGGGGCACATCGAAGGCACCGATGATGTTGAAAACGTTACTCCTGGAAATGAGTCAAACAGTTCAAATTGTGAGAAATGTCACCTTCAAAAACGACAAAAAAAAAAAAAAAGACTTGTTCTATAGGTCAGCGGTCTCTTAGTTTCTTACATGGCTTCGTCACAGGATTGAGAGCAGTCTTGGACGGCGTTCGTCACCACAGATAGCTCGATCATGCTAGAAGACACTTTTTGATGACCAAAATCACAAATAAATTTGATTACATTTATGAATCGCCCAGCACGAACAACAACATACTCACTCACATGGTTGCTTCTCGACAGCATCCAGCACTCTTTCGATGATGTCATCCAGCTCAGTGGGACTGACAGACTCCAGGACCTCCACCAGATACTTGGTGGCCTCACTTAGACAACATTAAAATAAGCCCGGAAACATATCAATATTCACCTTTGACTAAATGTGCAACAGACATTCAGTATTTATGCATTTGTTCACTCTTCCCCGACTTTGTACCCAAGTCTACATGTGTCGCTATATTGTATTTTTTCCACAAGAAAAGGCAAAACATTAACAGCAACTGCCAAATTGCCAGCACAACTGAAAGTGTCAATTAAAGATGAGCATTATTAGTCAAGTCAAGAACAAGTTTATTGTCAAATAGTGTGAATCTGAAGATTCGATACTTCAGGTTTTGTAGTAATAGTGCAAGGAGCCTGGCAATGACAACAAAATAATGTGATGCTGAGCTATTTATTGACACTTAGTTGGCGAAAGTGACCAATTAAAAAGAGCAAAATGAAGTTTGAAAACCATTCGAACGAGATTCTCGATAGATGATTAGTTACGCGAATTAATGAAGTCGACAAGACTAACTAAAACCGCAAGAATACCAGCTACAATAAAATATTTCAAACTAGAAATGACTTAATGGTACATACGGCCGGAGAATAAGTCCCCGCATTTTGAAGTCAGTATAAACTCTGGACTTAATTGTGCGGCTAGCATCCATCTTTGTTGACTTGACTGTTCAGTACGGTCGTGCCTTGGCGCCAAATGTTTTACTTCCGCATATTGTTGTCGTCACTTCCGTGAACGTCACGCGTACGGTAAAATCGAGTTAATAGAGGGCTGTAAAATGTAAAGCAAACAACAAAACTAGGTGTATTTGTTTATTTAAAGTCCGATATAAAGCCTCGAGTAATTATGCTTTTGTGGACTTTTATTGTTTCCCCGAACTACTGCTCCCTCTCTCTGGTAGGACATTAGTTGGGTTAAGATGAACTTATATACAGTATTGTTAATGCCTGTTGAAGTTTTTGAAGTACACAAACCCGCATAAATATATGGCATGAGCATGAATACAAGAGACAGTTTACTGTAGCAACTGAATCTTTAATATTTTGTAAGATATAAAAATCTTCATCTTTATCATACAATAAGACACGCCACATTTAGCCAAAGGAACAATTCTTGTTTTGTTTTTTGCCACCACAAAAGAACAAAAACAACGGTCTAATTTTATGATCCCTTTTTTTGAGGTAAGACAGCTGGTTGGACAAATACACAGCCACACAGGTCTTCCCTTCTTTTATGCAAGACATTCGACACGTTCCTCAGCAAGTAGGCCTTGAGGCACCGAGCTGAAAAGAGGACCTACACTTAGCATTTTTAAAAAAGTTTTCCCAATGACATCCAAGTGTCAACTTCCAAGTGGAAACAGCGCAGCAGTGCTTCAGGGAACATTTGTGTGTGTGTGATCTCACAGGCAGTAACTTGACAGATACACTAACCCCAAAAAGTTAGGGATGTCGGGTGAAATTTCACAGAGACTTGAAGAGTCACAGAAAGCCATAGAAGTGGATATCCTTGGGAACATTCGTGGATCTGTTATGAATTTTGCCATACACCTCCTTGTTTAAAGAACAGACAGTCAAAGATTGAAAAGCTGTGAATGCACTTGCATTAGTTGAGAGACGGTCAAATCAAGTTTATTGGTGAACGCATTTTAGGTTCATCTTAAAATTTCACCTGAAAGAGCAATACCCCTAACTTCTTGTCACGAGTGTAAAATGAGAGAAAACTAGCTCGACTCGATGGAGAGAAAAGTCTGCTCGGCCTCCTTGGCAAAATGCTACGAGACCTTTGATTTTTTTTTTTTTTTTTTAAACATGTTCATGTCTTGCAATATTTTCAAACGATGCGCTTTCCTCGGACAAAAATCAACATCAAAAGCAGCCAAGCACAGGAAACAGCATTCAAAATGCAAACAGGGGAGGAAAAAAAAAATAGAAACACAAAGCCAATATAAAGGTTTGAACATGCCGAGTCTCTTTCACAGAAAAGCCACCAGTGTACAAGATGTGTCGTCAAATAAAACACAAAAAGAAATGCCACACACGGCAAGTCATGCAACGGACACTGTAAAAGAAACAAGATTGACATGAACAAAGTTGGACATTTCCCAGAATTCCATGTTCAGGCTGTACCAAAGCCAAAAGAGGCATTTATGGCAGAAATGAGTATTTTAATATATCTGTTCTTTTATTCACATTATTAACCCCCTCCCCCCCGCCCAAAAAAAAACCCCAGCATTTTGGACAGTACTGCGGCCACTGTGCTGCTGGCACAAACTGACTTAGCAGCACAAAACTGCTAATGTAAAGCTCATCGTGATGTGCACGCACGCACGCGTGCACACGCACACGTGCGCACACACGCAATCACACACGCACACACACACACACGCGCACACACAGGAAACAAGCAGACAAACATGCAGCACATTGAACAATGTTCAGTGATGGCTGAGCGAGCTCATGTGGCATGGTGGTCATGCAGTAACACAAGCGTATACACACACACACACACGCGCGCGCACACACACGCACAAACAGATTACAAACAATCCACCCCCCCATCCATCTTTGGCTGGTCCACTAAAATAGCGAACGGCTCGCCGTCACAAGATGGGTTTTTTTCAGGGGTGTTTTCAGGGTCACAGTCAGTGTTCCTTGGCTGGTAGTGCCCTCCCGAGCGAGCTGGTTGGTTGGGTGGCTATTCTTTTTCCCAAGATGGGGTTGCGCGCAGTGTCTACAGAGAGGTGGACGGAAGCTTCTTGACGCGCCGCTGGGCCAGGAAGGAGCTCTCGATGGGCTTGAGCTCGGGGGTGGGCTGCGAGTTCTTCAGGGCCGAGTACGTGGCTGCCATGGCGCCCTGGGATAAAAATCATAGTGCTGTGCTAAGCAGGACTCTCAATGGTTGACATCCTAGCAGTTCATTTCTATTTTGAATACAGTGCAAAGCTGTTTTGGCGTATCTTATCATCGCCGTCTGGCGGAAACCCGCGATGTCCAAATGTGGTCGGATTCATATTTTTTCACAAATTGGTATTTAGTCTGTTATTTTTATGCAATATTAACCAATTCAAAGCTGTGAAACAAAGACATTGGCACTCTTGAATGCAACTTATGTCTGAGACGTGTTGCAAAACTGTATTTCCTAGTCCTGCGGAAGCTGTTTGGGATAATTGTCCACTTTATTTGATGTCTGAATGTTTGTTTTTTTTTAGAGAATAAGCGAAAACAGTAAAGTGAGCTGCATTTAAGTTGGTTTGTTTCATAAAAATCGATTGCTTGCAATGCTTGATTGCAGAAGGATCCTCCTGAGCCATGGAGGTAAACCTTCATTGCATATTACTATCCACTAAATACATGGGGGCCTTCAAAGTTTTATTTATTGCATCGCTAATGCCTTAAAAACTTTAAGAATAAGTGTGTGAAGATGACATAGACAAGCGTTGGTATTTGTGACAGATAAAAAAGCTTTTTACACGGTGATGGCTCGGCAGGGCTGCAAAATTAGAATTGCACCACCTGCCACTGACTCCGTCGTTGTACAATTTGTGCAATAAATTAGTAAATTAATAAATAAATTATTATAATTTCTTTTAACATATTAAATTAGCGATTACATTTATTTTTTGGGTGGTGTTTTGATGGGAGTGTGCATTGCTTATTGAGAGAAAATATCAAGAATAATACAACTTCAACAAAGCGGTGTCATGGGAGCTCAAGCAAGCTGGCGTTTTTTTGATTTCCTGAAAAGTTGTCATTTCACAGTACGGGGATTTTGCCCAACGGCTCCTTCAATCAGCACAACCCAACCACCAATCAGCAGATTGGTACCATTTGGTAGCGGGCCATTAGTTTTGCTGGCAACTTGGAGGTTATCATGCAAGAATGAACAGAGCCCCAGTCACCTTGACCAGTTTGGGGTCCTGGTGGGGGAGTTGACTATTGGGGAGTTTGTCTCTCTGGACGATCCACGGGTGCCTGAGGACCTGCTTGGCGATAAGTCTCTGATGTGGGTCCACGTGGAGCATCTTGGACACCAGGTCCTGCAACAAGGAGCCCACTTTAAACATGAGTCGAGCTCTTTGGAACAAATATGTTAAGTCACACCTTAGCCGCGTCTGACACCGTGTCCCAGTTGCCTCCGGACAAACTAAAGTGACCGTTGCCTATCCTGTTCAGGATCTCATTGGGAGTGTCCTCAGGTCCGTTGGCGAATGGAGTAAAACTAGAGGAAGGGAGCAAGACAGCAGGGCCGTTTTAGGATACAAATGACTGTTACAGTAATTCATTACAGTCAAAGACTGTACTGTATTTACCCGGCCAGCATGGTGTACAGCAAGACTCCCAAACTCCAGATATCACAGCCCTCATCATAGCCTTGACGCTTCAACACCTACCAATGACAAATTATTTTAGCATTAGAAAAAAAAGAATACAAATGTTGACAGATGCGCTTTAAGCTGACAAATACATCGACATTGCTCCCAATACAATATTCCCTATTCAACATGAACTATTCACAAACTTGCTTACAGTGGCGCCTTGAGATTTGAATGACCCGAAGAAACAGATGTTTGAACACAAACTGTGGCGCAACACATGTAGACTGATAACATAACAATACCCATTGGTATATATTCTTCATCCTCCGCAAGAAATGATTTTTATTACAGTATGACAGCAATTTTAAATGAGCAATACTACACAAGAGGTGCCGGTCTCACCTCAGGGGCCACAAAGTTGGCGGTGTAGCACGGGGTCATGAGTAAACCATTGTTGGCACGCAGCTGCTTGGCGAAGCCAAAGTCGCAGATCCGAATCGACTCCGGGTTCCCCGACTCGTCGACATAGAGTATGTTGCTGGGCTTCAGGTCTCTGTGCACCACCTAAACAAAAGAGAAATGAGGGGAAACAAAGAACATCAGTTCACAATCTCATGAAAAAATAATCTGCCAAAAATAGTAGGTATCTTCTGTTGAGAAAAACATTTCTAGGCTGTTATGTATAATATGAAACAATCAAATAAAAACCAGTAAGTACTATATGTGAGCAAATAAAGCGGTGCCTTGTAATACAAGTTGAATTTGTTCCGTGACCTTGCTTGTATCTCAAAACATTGACTGTTGCAGCCCCATCAAAAATGCATTAAAAAATAAATAAATAAATAAAATAAAAGATTCGAATGCGTGCACCCTCGACTGCTGTGACCCAATGTGCTGTGTCCTCACCCCCTGCGAGTGCAGGTATTCCACAGTCTTGGTGATGGTGTGCAACACAGCACTGGCCTCCCTCTCCGAGAAGGACTTCTGCTTGAGGATCCGATCGAGCAGCTCTCCTCCGCGCATCAGCTCCGTCACCAGGAACACCTGCTTGCCAGTGTCGTACACCTGCAACGGACATGGGAAAAAGTTATTTGGTATCACCTCAAATACCTTGAGTGCATTTATTTACTGCCGCTGTGGCAAACTGCGACCTATTCTGGAACTAACAGAATTCAAACGGGGCGTTTTGACACTATTTTCTATCCGTTGAATCCGGAGTCCATTTGTTCTACGGAGTATAGAGCGACGATTGCGTGTGTGACTATCCTCACATCCTTCAGCGTTATGATATTGGGATGCTGTCCGTATCGAAGCAGGATCTCGATTTCCTCAGAGGGGTCTGTGCTGGTCTTGTCAATCATCTGTCAATTTGGCCAAAAACAGGTCAGAATTTGGATTGTGATCAACTTGGCTGAGGTGAAGTGAGTCATTTGGCGAGTCGCTTGTACCTTGACGGCATATTCCGTGTTGGTGGCCTTGTGGATACATCGCTTACACACGGAGAAGGAGCCCATGCCGATGTCCTCTTTCAGCACGTAGCCATCGCTGAACAACAAGTTCTTGCCATGTAGCTGCTGCAAGTGGACAGAAAGTTATTATGATTACGATTATTATTATTTGTAAAGCTGTTGACTACCACTTTCTTTAGACGGAATAAAAGTACGAGTAATTATGCCACCAGGTCTTGCAATTTTGATTAAAATTTTGTGTTTCGTTTGAATGGAACATTTTTCAAAAACACTTGGGTTGAAAAAGTTTCTTTGAACTGTGGCACTCATTCAACAAACAATCACATATTCAAAAACACAAACCTTTTATTGAACATACATGAATATAGTCAATGACAATGTATACAATTATTGATTATTCTGATTACAGTATCAGTACTATTATGGTTGAGTTTTTTGTTTAACCCTGATTATGCAACAATGTGTTAGAGTGCTCTACAAAAAGTTGAGTTGATTTGTGTCCTCATACACATGTAATATCAGTCTTCCACTTGCCTGAGAGGTAAAGTATTTTCCGAACTATAAGGCGCTTCGGAGTATATGGCGCACTTTCAATGAATGGCCTATTTTAAAACCATTTTCATATATAGGGCGCAGCGCATTGTAAGGCGCATGGAGTAGAAGCTACAATAGTGTCTGCAGTTGCGTTATGCATCCACTAGATGGAGCTACACTGTAGTGAATACAATGCAATATATTTATATCGAGCTTTCACAACCGCTGGAGCTGTAGCAAAGCGCTTTATAGAACATTTAAAATACTCCGTCCAAGAAATCAGAATATTGATCCATATATAAGGCGCATCGGATTATAAAGCGCACTGTCGGATTATAAAGTGCACAATCTTATTTGCCCACTGTCTTCTCAGACTTTCAAGTGACTCTCTGCTTACCTGGACCACCGGGTGTGGCGGGGGTTGTACAGGCTCAGCTGACCCTTCTTCCTCCAACAGACTCGATGCGATAAAGCTGAAGCCTCGGAACAGCTGGTGAGCGCCGGCACTCGGCGGCACGCCGGGTGAGTCTGCAGAAACGATGCGGATGAAAAGTTGAATGGTGTAAAATAATTAAAGAATCAATGGAATGAAGTTTTTTTTAAAAACCCCCAATAATAATCATAAAATGTCCAAACTTCCAAAGTGTTCTTAACAGCTCTCACCTTTCGGGGTGCGGGAGGTGAACTCGGAGTCAAAGTAGAACGTGTCATCGGGACGCGCCACCGCCGGTTTGAAAGGGGGTTTTACTTCTCTGCGGAACAGTTTCTGAAAGCAGTTTTTGCAAGATGAAAACAACCACGGGTAGCAATACCACAGTGCTCCAAATCATTGGCACGAAGCGACACAGGCAATAATTGGTACGTATTCAAAAATAAAATTCAAACGCCATTTAAAGGGCCAGACAATCAAGGGCAACGGAACCACTCAGCTTCTTTTCCTGCTGCGCGTGGCCACTTGTTGAGTTCAAGAATGCCAAATTGCGAATATGAAGGGGTTACATTCAATTGATTTACGCCACAGTGGAGTAAAGATTACTTTGGATATTCATAGTTATTACTCCAAGCAGTTAACTGGTTGAACGAAACGAAGGTGCTCAAAATAAAAAGACAAATCAAACAAGCACATGAATATATAGATAAACACTTTAAACATTGACATGTTTGGGGTAATAGAAACTATATTTATGATGGCTTTAAAACAAAAAAAAAAAAAAAAAAAAAGAACACACTCACATTCCAGTCAATGTTGGAAAACCATCCATGACGTTTTATCTCCTCTGCTCCGTCTGGACCCGATCCTACATAGAAACCATGAAAAAAATCAGCAACATTTCAATACATTTATTTTACTATCTAGCCCCCTGTAAAGTCAATTTTTAGATTTTTTTTTTTGCTCAATACTTGACATGACCGATTCACCATTTTAAAGCCTGATTTCATTTTTTTTTTTAATCACAAAAATTTGACAAAGCTGTGAACATGGTGGCGTGTCCAATTTACAAGACATTTTCATTTTTACTTTACAGCGACTTCAAATGCAATCTCGAGCCTATTTGATGTCTTGACTGGGTTCAAGTGGATAACTGACCCAGCCTGTTGGCGGGGTTCCTCTTGAACAGAGCTCTGAGCAGAGACTGCGCCTCTGCGCTGAGGAACTGAGGCATTCCCAGACGTGCCCTGCAAGAGATAAGTCAATCATCATCATCATCATCATCATCATCGTCATTGTTAATACAAGCGATTGTAAGTAATGGCACTCACTTGAGAATCATGCTCATTGTTTCTTTGCGGTCTTTCCCATGAAAGGGCAGCGACCCGGTCAACATTTCAAACTGGTGGAGAGAAGATTCGGCTTTCATGTAACGCTCATATCTTGTCACATTTGGATGGCATTTTTGTACAACGGAATACACGGTGTAAGTCCCAAACACTTGAGGATTGCGAGGGCTTTCAGGTAAATATGTTTAAAATGTAAGGTAACCTTTTAGAGATGAACAGCATTTTGAAATTAAGTTCACCTGCAAGTTCCTTCCTTAAATTTTCACCCGAAAGCTGAATATCCCAAACCTTTCGGAAGTACTGCATTATAGAAAAATGACATTTTAATGTTCGCATGTTGCAGTTTGGTTTGTGGAGTGCCTACCCACATATCACATGGGAAATTAATCGCCCAAGTAAATCTTCAGACTTCTACTTGTTTTTTCTTAAAATAGCTCACAACTTTGCTAACAATGCAGCTCTGCATACCATTAGACTTTCACATGATCAAACGAGTCAAAGTGGTTGGCTCGCTCCGGAACAATGGTAAGGTCGCAAAACCCAGCGCAGGGGCGGTTTTTATGTTAATTATACTGACTGTTCGGTAACAGGGGAGGGGGGAAACACAGAATGGCATGCTTACATATTTTTAGAGCTAGGAAGATAATTAAATATATACAGTCTTGTTTCATTTCCCACTTGATGGGTGAGCAGGCATTCAGGATATGCGCTTTCTATATGCCCCCTATTAAGGTTCAACTGATCAAAGACTACTGTATCATGCTTCCCCTTCCTTACCATCAGTACTCCGAATGACCACCAGTCGGCGCTGTGGGTGTGTCCTACCCTGTTGACCACCTCAGGTGCCATGTACTCCACAGTGCCACAAAAGGAGTAAGCCTTCTCGTGGTGGTCAATGCCCTCTTTGCACAGACCAAAATCTGGAAGACACCGAGGAGACTTTTGTTCTTCGTATGGATAAATAACCATTTGAGGCTTCAGGGAATCGTTGATGCACTGCTCACTCTTTTCTTACCCGTGAGTTTGATGTGACCTTCCTCATCCAAGAGAATGCTGGAAAAAACAACAGTAGATCATGTTGGGAACATGACAAACATCACCACAAAAACACTTCAAGACGGCTAGAATGTACATTGCAGGCATGCGGGTGAAAATAAGTGTAAAGTGGCCTTTTGAGTACAACTGGGCAAAATCTGTTGATGTGGAAATGATGGAAAAAAAAAATGCCGTTGGGTTATTCAAAATCCAACATAGTTTACTTTTCAGGCTTCAGGTCTCTGTACATGATGCCCAAGCTGTGGAGGTGGTCGAGGCCCAGTGCCAGCTCTGCAAGGTAAAACTTGACATCCTCCTCTGTGAACATCACCTGAGAGACACGCACAGATGGAAATACGCTTCAGGAAGGATGACGCATAAATACACAACATGCAGCGTCAACACACTGAGGGAATTCCCACCTCTTTGGACAGTCGAGTGAAGAGATCGCCTCCTCGGAGGAAGTCCAGGATCAAGTAGAGTTTGCCTTCAGTCTGGAAAGCTGAAATTTGGATATACAGTGAACTCTTCATCATCATTTTTTTTTTTTTATTGGCGGTTTATTCCAGATTCAACGTTAGTCCAACATGAACAACAGGGGTCCACTGCACTGTTTTTTTTTTTTTATTAGCACTTCACTGTATGTAAATACTAAACATAATGAAAGAGAATGTGTATCTATAAACTGGTATTATAAAGTCTAATTCCTGTACATGCTGCAGTATGTGTGCGTTTTGGGTGTGTGCCATCAAGCGCTGTGGCCTTCAAGCGGCGGCGTATCTTCATCTCTTCACTCAAACGTTGGTTTGCAACACAGAGCCAAGCGAGGGCTTGTCACGTGAAAAAACAGGTTCCACTGTTGACTGTAAAAGCTTAAAATAAAACGATCTCTCTTGAATGCAGTCGTCGCGATATAGCAGCGGAACACTGCGATGTGAGTAAGCGGGTGTTTCCATGAGGCGACGGCAGCAATCGCCAGTGCTGAGCCTGACTGACCGTAGTGCAGCTTGACAATGAACGGGTGGTTGACATCAGCCAGGATGTTTCGCTCCATTTTGGTCCTCACACGATCTCTCACTGGTGATGGAGACGGAAAACAAACAAACAAAAAAAAACCCACATCATTATCTGACATCAATGCAGCGCTTCAATCATTTGACAGTAAATGGAGTTTTCTTTTCGGTGGCTGCTTAACCGCAGCGTACACGTGACTGCTCACTCTTTGTGGCACAAGCCGGGCAAGAACTATGCAGTGCAGAAATTTTCATTCCGGCTTGCCCAGTAACTGCGAGGTTATTAGTGAGACATAACAGAGAATCACAGATAACTAAAATAAAACGACGAGCATTTAGAGTTGTGTTCACCGCACATCCCCGGCGTGAGAATAACAGCGCAAAGTGGTTTCTAATTGAATGAGGAAGCGGTTTCTGCTCTGCTCCAGTACTGTTTTATATGGGCCACCGCCATATTGAGTAACACAAATCAAGAGTTGGAAAAAGCAGGTTTGTATGACTATAAATTAAATAAAAACAAAACATGTATGGCGGTAGGTAAATGTATAATTTTTTTCCATATAGAGTCAATGGGGGCCAAGCCATTTATGGCATGGCGGTCGACATTGTTTACATGGTTAACGACCGGTGTCATTTGAGCGCTTATGTCGGCCCCACTGCGATTCCACCGTTCATTCTCAAGATGCTCTCTCGTACCTTTGAGCGTGGCTTTCTTGAGGACCTTCATTGCGTAGAGCTGGTTGTCATCAGGAGGGGTCACCTTGCGCACCAGGAACACCTCAAGTATGTGAGATACAAGCAAAGTCAGGAGTGAGCCGCAAAGACTTGCCGAGGATGAAAAGAGAAGCGGCTTCCTAGCTCGTGTGCGTTACCTTCCCAAAGGAACCCTGACCCAACACTTTGAGCAGTTCAAAGTGAGACGCGTCTGCTTTTTCCGAACCCTCTTTAACCACATGGGTGATGTTGATTTCCTTGATTTCGCCATCGTCCTATACATGGGAGGGGAAAAAAATGAAATGAAACAAAGGATGTCCAAAATGCTCCCAGTGTTTCCCCGACCTAAATGATTTTGAAAGTGTGGTACAGGTGGGTCAAAATGGGCTCCCTCAAGTAACATAAGGAAGAAAATGTTTTTAAACATTTAGGTCCCCTTATTTTTTTCCCAGACCAATACGACCACCGATACTATAACCAAGTAACCGATACCACTAGTACATTTTACATTTGATCCATGTACAGAACTTTCTATTAAACCAATGACAGGTAATTATAAAGAAAAACCTTTTGTTTATTTCTGACAAAGACAGAAGCGTCAATACAGAATTCAAATTCAAAATCACAAAGACTTTGATTTTTACGATTCATTTGAAATACATTTGAAATAGCGAAAAACACAAGTGACTACTCTCTCAGTTTTGGAGAATAAAGTGAAGTGCAAAATACAGGTTCAACTGTTAAGCAGGACAGTATGAAGCTAGAAATTGGAGCTCGGTGATTGATCACAATCTAAATATTTTATATCATTGATATTGATAATGATTATAATTTTTTTTTTACCTGCCGGTACTCAAAATAAGAAAATAATTCAATTGATTAAGGATAAAATAAATCCAGAGAAAAAAACATCAAGAGAATAAATACCATTACAAAATAAAAATACACCAAATATTAAGAATTATTTCACCAAAATAAAAAATAAAATACGGGTGAAGGTAGCACTCTGTATGACGCACACCAGTAAGCAAAAGTGCTATGTTGGCCTGTCCTGCGTTCAACAGAAAAACTAGACCTTATGAGTGCGCTGAATAAAAAACACATCCCATTTTCCTCCGTTGATGAAAGCATGCAAAATATTTAAAGTGTATGCTTGGAATACCGTCATGGAGAAAGTCATCAGACAACCCAAATTGATTTAGCAAATGAATGTATCGTAGTGAGCAGAACTTTGATTGAGTTGTTAGCAACGCACTAATAATCCACTCAAAGCATTAATATAAACCTTATAAACATACATATACTTACACAAATTGCATCTTAATGGGTATTAATGGATGACCAACCTTTTATAGTTTTGTAGCTTTTATCATTTCACATTTTGTGTATCCAAGTAGAATACAATTAGAAGACTAAATGAATTTATTGGTCGACCGCAGTCCTGAATAGTCATGTAACGCTATTAAACTTTAATCAGAAGGAAACGCTGATTAAAGCGCTTCCTCATGAGAAAATAACAACAACAGGAAGCAGCTTGAACGTACCAGCGCTATTACAACAACAACAACAACGCATTTCACAGAACTTTAAATACACGTTGTTATGGTTACCGGTGTCGAGCGTTTCAGTGCAGGCAAAGCATCTGCAGCCGCCGCCAAGCCTTTGGGTTTTTTCGACAGGTAGAAGGGGAGAAAGCGACTGAGTTGAAATCTGGCCCCGGGGCCCATGTCCCAAGTCGTGACACTCTAAGGACCTTTCTGACTCTTGTCTTGTGCTCCTCTGACTGGCTGAGCAGAGGTTTGAAGACAAATCATGAGTCGGCAAAACAGGAAGTAAGAGACTGCCTTAATTCTCACACTCGTGCACCCACATGAAGGCACACACAACCGAAACACTCTGAGAAAAAAAAATGATTGTGTGAGTGACAGGAGCATCTTTGAAGAAAATACATCGATTATATCCACCGCTCAGTCATAAGGTCAAAACACTCAACTGCTTTTACGTTAAAAGGCAGGAAGAGGAGCCGAATCAGACCACTTGACGGAAACGCTCTTATCTCAGGCCAAGTCTTCAAAATCCTGTCTTCAAAATAAATAAATAAATAAATACATCGACCTCAGGTGACCCGAGCATTAGATGGAATAACCAATAGGTTAATCGATTCTACAGAAGATACGAACATATGGAAACCCCACGCTACTTTTTGGGACGCCGTTATCTTGGTGAATCACTAAACATCGTCGCTTTTAACAGTGAAGAGAAGACAGTCTTTCATTTAAACTCTAAATAACCACAAGGAAAGCAATGTGTAGCATCTTGTCGTGTGGCATCTGAAGATGGCGAAGAAGAAGAAGAAGCGACGATGCAAATACGGGAAAGGGCAGATATGTCAGCATATGAAAATGAGATCTTATAGTGTTGTCTCGACACAGGCACAAAATGACTTACCTGGGCACTAATATGGGCAAAGTCCTTCTCTATCCACGTGATATGACACTTGTTCTAAGTGGTGTTGGAATGGAGAGTTCACATTATTATTAGGATGATGATTATTGTGTGGCTTTTCTTTTCTTCATCATTGAGCAAACACACGCGCACACACACACACACACACACACACACACACACACACACACACACACACACACACACACACACACACACACACACACAAAAGA
>CAAKHF010021546.1:32433-52195 GCA_901007745.1 Hippocampus kuda
ACATGTGACTTTTTGTGTTGTCTGTGTGGCTACCACACACACACACACACACACACACACACACAGGTGACAGAGGCAGGGGTTGGTAAAACAGGACAGGAAAAGACAGAACAGGAAGTCAAAGTGCTTTCTCTCTCTCTCTCTCTCTCTCATTTCTTCTCTCCCTCTTCTTCAAGATGACTTCACTTCCTTCCGGCTACATAAGCTCAACCTGCAAGAAGAAGCCGCTATGCAAAGATCAGCCTCTCATTCAAAGTCAAACACACAATGGCGACGGGGCACGGAACACCTCGCAGCACAATCTACATTGTTGTTCAATGTAGATGGAGTAACTGGACTCCAACGTAACTACTCCTGTAGGATTACAACTGTCCCTTAAAAGCAGACTTTACACCAATCGGACCGAGCGTATCGAAATTGGTCGAGAGGTTTGCATTCATGCACAATCGGTGATCGGCTGTCATGTCACAATTTGCGCGAAATAAGACTTGACAGCAAACACAACCTCGTTCTGTGCTGCCATAACTTCATATTTGAGCCCGAAAGCTAATCTCTTTTTAGATTTGCCTCATGGGCGAGGACAGTGTTTGGGCTGGGAGCCTGTTTGGTCACTTAAGGGATGGGAATGAAACCATTTTTAAACTTTTTTTTTTTTTTTTGTAACCCAATTCATGTATTGACCAAACAATCAATTTAAATAATCATTAGTTGCAGCCCTATATTTCACAATGTAATTCTGACATCACAATTAAAAAAAAAAATTCATATATAGATGAATGATAATTGTATCAATTAAATTGCATTTTAATTTCTTTCCATTTTTTGCAGATTTTTATTTTCACTTTAAAAAATATTTTGGGTTGTTTTTTTAAACCATTTTCATCAATGGAACAGGAATAGAACAGTCGAAAAATGATTCCCCCCGCAATGTAAGTCCAATCATCATCCGTTGTGAACCAGGAAGTCGGCTGATAACTGACAAATGGACGGACAAGATAACAAAAATAAGTCAATCTATGATTTATTTCATCTTCGTTACAGACCTTGCCTGCCTCCTCAGCGCCTTTCCTGTTTGACGTCTTGAAGTTAATTGGCTCAAAAAAAAAAAGTCTTTACAATGAGATCCTAAGAGGTCCCCATATCACACAGATACACACACAGACGCATACAGGATACAACTGGATCAAAGTTAACATTTCTCACGCAAAACATGCTGAAATCCAATCAAACAACAACAAAACTGCCACTTGCCTCTCCCGTGCGTGTTTTGGTGCGGAATAGGAACCTCCACATGTCCAGATATTTCCATGTCACTACGAGCCAGCAGGCACCGCACCGCTTTTCATCCGCGCAGCGTTTGAGTTGGCCAACATGTTCGATGTGCGTTACACACACTCGGCAAAATGGGAAGTGAGGTTTTTCACACCCAAGTGTAGTGTGACTGAATTAACGAGAACTGGTCGCAAAGGGGAAGGTTTGACATGAGAGGAACATCCCAAAGCCAACGTCTCATTTCTGAATGCGCTTTTTCTTCAGAAAGCACGGTCACTTGCAAAACGAACAGGTCGGTGCTCAAAAACAATCAAAAGCACACGTGAAATAGAAATAAGAGAAACAGAGAAAGGATTCATTTTGGGAGGGTGGTGGTGGTGGGGGGGGATTTCTCCTCCTCAACCAGCCATGCTATAGAAAACACGATGAGAAGCGCCAGCTTGAAAAAAAAGAATCGCGTGCGTGACATAAGGGGGGGGCCAGTGCCACACCCTCGAGGAGCCTTAAAGCAGAGACAAAGTTGGCCAAGTAAGGGCATGCTCACCATGTTAACTCGTAAACTCAAGAGTCCGTCTAAGTGCTCCTTAAACCGAGCTTGGCACAGAGGAGCGCAATGTACAGGAGCGCGAGCCAATGGTGGACTCGCAGCTTGCGGCTTAATAGTTCACGAATAACATACAATTACGACATTTATCTGCCGGCGGTCTGAGACGCGGCTTCCTCTTTTTCTGCATGTTTTCAAGTCTTTGACAGTTGGAACCGAGAGCAGCCAAGAGGCCATTCAAGTAAACACAAAGGACAAGATCATCTAAACATGCAGCCAAACACTGCGCTTGATTGTCCTTCCACTGCCTAAAAAGTCCATGCTGGACTTTCTCGACAGGGGGGGGGCAAACACGCGCGGAAGTTAAAAGACATTGTCATTTAACTTTGATTCACGGAGCACCTGCACAATTTAATGAGATCCAAAACAAAATCTTTTTCACAGACTGACAATATCTTTTTTATAGGCTTTACGCCTCATGTCTTTCTCCACCCTGTCTGGCCTTGTGGCAAATGTACTGCACATCCCACAGACCACATAAATCCAAACCCACAACGGGTGGAGTTCTCCCGTCAAAAAAAAATGGAACAATGAGGAAGTCATTCGGGTTTTTCAACGCACAAACGACGAGAAGGTGGGCCTGCTCAGTAGAATAAAAGTAATGATCGATTATGTGCACACATTAATTGAACCAAATACCGATACGGTGAATGAGGATGTTAATTTTGGCAAAAGTAATTGTTTGCAATAGCAATGCCTTTTAGGCAGGGTGTCGATTCCTTGCGGATTTCGCGTTTCCCGGCAGTGCTCAAGTCAGCGTGGTTGAGTATTATCACGACACTACAAATGCTGACATGATAAACACTCAACCTACCAAAAAAATTTTAAAAAAAGAGAAGCCTATTTAATTTCACCAGAAAAGTTTGCCTCGAGATTTTTCCATTCTTTAGTAATCAGCATGAAAAAATATGTTTTGGTTTCTGACCCAAAAGCAAAGAAAAACAACTTTTTGTCAAAATAAAAATGTCAATCCAACCAGTGACTTTGATGCTACTAGTTTCCCCACATATGACACTTGTAGGAAAGGAATCATGCAAGTGTCATATGTGTGTGTGTGTGTGTGGGGGGGGGGGGTGGTGTTAAAAAAACAAAATCGATAAAACACAAATTTCACACAAAAACACTGATTGCAATTCACTGACTTTTGATGTTGCCGAATTCAAAATTAGAACAACTTGGAAGTCGACCAGCATGACTGAACGGATTTTGTCGGACTTGACGGCGTTTCCAATGCGCTTGGGGTCTGTCGCAGCAGTCCTAAGTCAAGCAATCATGTGCGAGGCGAGCTGACATTGACCCAATGTTGTCAAGAAAGATGATCTTGCGGATGCGTCTTATGTCCAGACACTTGCGCGGGCTGGCACCAGGACATGTCAGGTGAGAGGCGCTAATCTCTCTCTTTTCGTCAGGCTGAAACTCCACCGCCACCTCCACCCCGACCCTTGTCCCAACCGCCACCTTTCAGTTTTGTCTATAAATGCCTAATGAGGCAAAGATTGAGTGCTGCTGGCTTTTCTGCAATGATGGCCGGCTCATTCAACTAGTTACTTTCACTAGGGAGGAGATCCCAATGCCGAGGTCAGAAATCAGGCCCGATCACATCATTTTCAGCTGACTGGAATCGGGGTGGAAAATGATATATACAGTCAAACCTCGGTTTCGTCCATAATCCGTTCCAGAAGGCTGTTCGAAAACCGAAACCACACTCTTTTTAAAAAAAAAAAAAAAAAAAAAAAAACCTTTTTTGAACACGTCTGCTCACAATGGAAAGCGACACGAGGAAATGTCACTTCCTTGTCTACCCGAGGAAGCATCATTTCCTCGTGTAAAGAAGGCGAGAGGAGTCAAGTGGTGCATTCAAGTGCGTTCAGTTTGTTCGAGAACCGAAATTTGTTCATCATCCGAGGCATAAAAAAACTCAAAATTTTTGGTCGAAAACCGAATTGGTCGAGAACCGAGACGTTCAAAAACCGAGATTTGACTGTGTGTGTGTGTGTGTGTAATATATATATGTGTGTGTATGTATGTATGTTAGATGGATAAAAATGAGTGGATTTTGCTGCTTAATTCATTTGCCATGTTTAGATTGATGGGGCCACCTAGAACATATTATAAATATCTTTTTTAAAAATAGACTTCCCCTTTAATACGTAGCCGAGGTATCAGATTGGGACCCGCTAGCGGCAGATCCTCAAAATCAGGTGACTCGGACACAGGTGCAGAAAAGAGTAGGAGGAAGAGGAGGAAGGGAAGACAACGGCGCAGACAGTTCCCCCTGCACCAAATGCAATCCTCAAAGCGTTAAATCAAGACGCTTTAATAAAAGCGTAGCCTGAAGCGGTTGAAAAGAGGTTTTCAACTGCATGGAGAAGTCATAACAGGAGACAAAGTGAGGGGAATTAAGTCAAGGATCCAAACAACACGGCTGCTCGCTGTGTTGCGCTGCATTAAAAGCAATAAAGTATTTACCTCTTCCTGCTTAATCTAATTCTCGACATCGTTTTCAGTCTGCTTACTCTGCTCTTTGGAGACTAAACTCTTCATTAGGTATGCTTGCATACTAGAAAATCCAGTACAAGATTCTCTGCTTTTTTTTATTCCTTCCCGGGATGCAAAATACTCCTCTCTACTATCATGCATTGCCATAACGTACGACATATATCGTACCTAATCGAGAACCACGAACACAACAGAGCATAACTGTTGAGAAATGATCAACCGAGGCAACCAAACAAAATCTGAGGGTTGAAGTCCACCACTGAGAAAAACAAAGGAGAGGACGTTCTTCCACTCAGTCACGTGAGTCCTTTCATCTTCAGGCTTGGTTGGACATTTCAGACAGGAAGCGCTTCAATGACAGGTGTTCAACCCTTTCACCCCTTTGGTATCGTCGACAACAAAAGGTTAATACCGTTCATTGTACAGGACGTTCCATCTGCTCTCCCATCATGTGCGCGGCATAGATCGGCGAGTGACAGCTGCAAACGGACAAACGGGGCAACGTGATTGGCCAAGAAATATCCATGGAAAAAAGTCACAGGAAATGTGCGCGGGATTAGCGCGGATGCTACAGGAAATCCTGTGTGGGCAATCCGGAATATTAATAGCACGACAACAAGGATTGCGGAAAGATGAGAGGCAGGTCAGCCAGTTGACACGAGTATGGATGGAGGGAAGGATGATGATGATGATATTGAGTTTAAACGAAGCTAGTATGCTGCTGTGGCAATTTCTAAGAAAACGATGACATCGCAAAATAAACTTCCTTCAACTGATCTCGGATTATGACTTCTACAATTGACTCTTCCCCCCCATAATCAGACTGAAGTAGCAAACCAATACTTCCTCCTTACCCACCTCGCATTGCATTCTTGGGAAACTTGCCCCCCCCCCGCCCCCCAAAAAAAGCACAAACAGCGTACACGACAAGGTTATGTCCTTCTTATGAAATCATAATACAACATCTACGTTGAACAATTCTGTGCAAATATTTACTCAAGCTGCCAGCAATGACTACTCTGTAACATCACTGACTTGAAAGAGTGGAAATAAAAAGGGTGCATATTTAAAAAAAAGTGAGTGAATGCGATAATCTAATCATCGTAAGTGGAAATGTACTTATTGATTTTTGCTAGAGGTTAGGGAAGAGGCCGGCCGGCGAATAGCAAATATCTTTTGATCATTTTAAATGCACTGAAAAAAAAAGTGTAAAATAATCTTGAAAAATGGGGATACACCACGAATAAGCGGTTTTCCTAAAAACAGGGTTGCTCCCCCACCCCTCCAAAAAAACGAATACTTTTAGGGGAATATGGAAACCTAAGCAATGATAGCTTTGCTTGGCATTCGCGTGAGGCAGACCCGCCCCCCCAAAACAGAGTGAACCAGACTGCAATGTGGATAGTAAGAGGGCTGAACATGTAAGACCCTTTGCATAATAACTTCTGAACATTCAAGCTTTCATGTATACATGTTTTACTGGTGTTGCCACGGTAACTGGTGTCAACCGGTTATTTTTCTCCCGGGTTCAGCATTGGAGAAAGAGATGAGATGTTCCGTTGGTATCAAGCAGAGTGAATTCATTGACTGGAATGGAAATAGACAAAAAAAACACATTTTTGGGTGGTTTTGTGAAACAAAGCCAGGCGGGCAATTACCCACATAAGGCTCCGCATTCACGTTAAGCAAAAAAAAAAAAAACAACAACAACAAAACGACAAGAGTAACCGGTCGCCACGTTCTCCTCGGTCGACCCTGAGAGGGAGAAGTGTGAAACTATGGCAACTGTGTTCCTCATCTTTGTGAAGAGAGGCTGTGAGGATGGCGAGACCGTGTTTGCGCAGGAAACGGCCGTCACGTTCAGCAGCTTCCATGCGCATCACTGACGGACGAGTGCCGTTGTCCAGCGGCAAGGTGGACATTCGTCTCCATTTTAGACCCCCCCAGTCAAATACCACCGTGGCCTTTAAAGGTTTTGGGCTCTAGAGCTTGTGAATAATCACCGACCCCCCCCTCCCAGTCTGTCGGATGTGTTGAATGAGGCCAACTTAAAAACAAAAAGAGTTATGAATGAAACTCTCGATGAGCAAGAGCGTTTATGACAACCGAGATTACGTGCGAGTTTAAAAAAAAAAAATTTAAATCGCTACTACTGCAGGGCTAGGCGACGCTGAGGACACGGTAACCATGACAACAATGGCTCGTGGCAGCCAAGGATGGAAGGAGGAGGGGCTGCTGAAGGGAAGGGATTAATGGTTTGTTTGAATGATTGGAGCTTTTAGTCTGCTCAGGCACGCTGAGAAACCATCTTTAATTGTTACAGGACATGCAGACAGACAAGGAAAGAAAAACACGCTTCGAGAGTCAAGGACTCGCATTCACGTGACGCAACATCGCAGAAAAATTGGGAAGATGGACATTTCAAGTGAAATTCCTTCACGGACAAATTAAAACAAATGTACTTATTACACAGAGAGTTCCAGGGAATGGTCCCATAAAAACACACTTTAACACACTGGCTTTAAGAATATCAAAGGCTAAATTGCCCCTCAGTGCTTTCGACTTGTTGGTATTCACAGTAACATACTTGTGATAGTTTTGAGGAATTTTAAAAAAAATTGCTCAACAACGGAGTAAATTTTTGCACTTTTTTTTTTCCAAATAATGATGAACGATTAAACATTTTAAAGGGTGCCCAGAGGTGAGCTGACGAGAGCGATCGGTGTTTTGCGCACGATTTAGAGCCTCCTGCAAGCAACGGGGCATGCTGGGTAATTGGGTTATAAACCATTGCTCCGTCCGCGCATGTGTGTGTAGGTGCGTGTGTTTGGCCAGTGTCTCTGCAGAGCCACCTTCTACCATTAACAGCAGATTCTGTCGATGATAAACGCACACAAGAGGTCGTCCGCTTCAGTCGAATACACGCACGCACAAACAGAATTATGCCCTTCCAACCAAACACATAGTACGGAAACAATCAATGTGTACACACATGCAACACACGCAACAATCTCTAAAGGCTGCAGAGGCAATCGAAAACAAGTTTGCAAATAATAAGAAACAGTTTTCATTTGTGCTCATCATAAAACTCAATTACCTTGCCTTACAAATACAACACGCAAGGTGTGAACGAGTGCGCGTGTGTGTGTGGACGAGCCTTGTTAAACATTGTGTGTGTTGGAGCAAAGTCCGTAGACCTCACGCCATGATCATAATTTTTCCGTCTTGTTCCGAGAGCAATTGCATGGATTGTCGGGAGAAGGCAAACACTAGAGCATGTGTCGAGGTCACCCATGAATGGTTAAAATAAATAAATAAATATATAAATAAAAAAGCAAGATTTTAAATGACAATTTAACCTCCTTCACGTTGAGTGGCCTTGCATAACACTGAGACATTGCGAAGGCAAGAAAGGTTTTTATCAAAATCTAGCGAATGGGGGAAACGTTCGACTTTCTGAGGTAGTACAAGAGAAATGATAAGAAGCAGAAGGCCCCTCGTGTGCAAGTTAATACGGTAACAGTGGGCGCAGGAGTGTGAAGTTTAACACGACACACACTTCTGCCTTATTGTGTTGAAAGCAGTTATCAACACAACAGGCCCTGTCTTTTTTTGCAATATCCCGCCTTGCCTGAATTCTGTGTAAATGGAACAAGTTCACTGCTCTTTTATGGCTCTGATGCTTCAACGTGTTTTTTTTGTTTTGTTTTGTTTTGTTTTTTTTAAACAGGATCTCAGAGTTAAAGAGGCAGGTCACATCAGCTTTACATTGAAAATCTACATTTATTTAAAGCACACATATGCACATGCCCTGATATTATGGAATTACTTGTTCTGATTGCTAAGTGTGCAAAAACATTTTGCAGATTTTATATATATATATATATATATATATATATATATATATATATATATATATATATATATATATATATATATATATATATATATATATATATATATATATATATATATATATATATATATATATATATATATATAGGGGACCACAGCTTTCAACATGGATATCTGAACACAAACGATGCAGCAACACCTCTAGACAGACATAATTATACTTACAGGCATACTGTATACACTTAAACCGACTGATATTACTGCGGCACCGATACCCCGAGAGAGAGACTGAAAGGATAGTAAAGTACATCTATATGCCCGCCCTATATTGTTGCAGAAAATGGATGGAAATGTGATGATACTCTTTGCCCCTTTTTGCATGTGTGCATGCGGGCATGCGGGCATGCGTGCGTGTGGGTGTCACCAGTGTACCCTCCTTTTTGTCGCTGAAGTCCAACCACAGTCTCACTGCGCTGTGGTTGTACCCAGAGGCTTTTTTTTTCCCACCCACAGCGGCCAACCACCCGCGATACTTATCATGCAAGATGAAATTAAAAGCGGTAATCGGTGGTGGTCTGTTCGAGTGCTCGTCACTGCAGCGCTCGTGACGACATTCGGCGGGCGGAAGGACGGAGTGACGGCAGGGGAAGGAAAGAAAGGGGCGTGCCGCAGCAGCTGGAGAGTGTGGTGATTTCAGTTCTTTGTAGACATATTGAGGTCAAGTGTTGACATCAACATGATCATGATGGGATTTAACCATTTAATGACAAGCATTAAATACAAGTTACGTTGCATCGTAAAGGTCAAAATGACGCCAGGAGTCAATGACGACCCCCGCTCTTCCGCTCGTCCTGACCTTCCTGTGGAATGTGAAGTGTTTGGTTCTGCGAGTCTCCGAGGAGTGTCCACGCTTTGTCAGAACACGCCTCTCTTCCCGCTCGCTGGGAATGTTTGAATTCAACACACACTCGCGATCATCTCTCCGCAGGTTCTTCCCGACAGTTTTCCCCGTGGCGAGCGCGGCGGGGAAACTTAAAGCTGGAAACCGCGGCTCGAGATGACCACCATCTGGTCGTGCTTTCCAGGAAGTGCTGTGGAATTTGTTTAACCTCTTCAAAACTGAGGAAGCACCGCAGAAAATTCCTGGATTCTTGCAGAAACGGTCAGAAACCACAGCGGTTTTGACGACAAGGAGAAGAAAAAAAAATGGTGCCAGCCAAAACATCATGGACAGTACAATTGCAAAATTGAATAGCTGGATCATAAAATATAATGTTCACGATTGTGGTTTACAGTAGCAACATACCTGCTGCCTGCCCAATAATAAGACTGCTTTTTTTTTGTTTTTTTTTTGGGATGCAGGCTTCATTCATTGCCAATATGTTTAAAAAGCGTCTTTTAATACGTTTAATGTCTAAAACAGTGGTTCTTGAGATGGGTTCGACCAAACTCCCGTAGTTCGGTGACAACAAGAGGAGTTTCTGAAGGGAAAAAAATAAAAATGCTCATGCTACATGAACCAGACTAAACAGTGCTCACGCCTGACAGATGTCAGTTTATAATCGGGTGCCAAAATGAAATGGAGATCCAATGCCTAGATGTGCCAACGCTGTACGATGAGGTTTAGGAGGGGAGGGGGGAAATCACACTAACCAGGTAAAATATTTTGCAATTTTGTACTTTTCACTGTTATTAAATTAAATGATCCTTTTTAATTCAAATTGATGTCCCACATGCGAAAAAAAGAAAAATGATGCCGGAACACAGAAGCAGAAAGCATTTTTAGCTTGTTGCTAGTGGATAATTCAAGTTTGGCTTTAATTTAATAATTGTATGAATACGTGGAGGACTCAAATAGACATTGATTATTTAATTTGAAAGTAAGTCGGAAATGTCTTTTTCCAGAGGTCAAATTAATTATTTTTGCTCGATGCAGAAATAAAATTTCATGTTCTCTGAAGCGGTTCAAGTGCGATCTTCACTTTGGAAGTCAAAAGGGTTTTGTGGCTCCCGGTTTTATTTATTTTCGGTGGTGGATGATTGAAATGGTTCTTGAGTATTTGAAGGGGAAGTTAAAAAAAAAAAAACTTTAGAATATGTTCTATATGCCCCCACTAGTGTCAACATGGCATTCTGATTAAGACTGTATTTGTGCATTCCATCCCTTGCTCTAGTTGCGACGACGTTGCTGTGCAACGCATCAAAAACACGATGTACATAAAGTTACAGCTAAATCTCCGCCATGTAATCTCATTCTCCAAGATTAAAATGATAATGTAACGACCACTTGAGGACTTCAGTGCAAGTCCTACCTCTTAGGCAATAGAGAGGTCACTTGTGTTGGATACACAGCGGGCCGTTTCCATGACGACCGCATGCGCGACCACATGCTTTGCACTCTCATGGCTACCGGAGGAAATGCGCAGCCTTGACGTTGCCTTTTCCTGGCTCGGCGTTTGCCCTGGGCTCTGACCAATCGTCAAGTACGGCGCCTACACACTCTCTCTCTCTCTCTCTCTCGCTCATTGTTCAATATTTAATCAGGTCGAGAAACACTCGACACAGAGGCTGCTCCGAGCCCTCTGCTCAACATGACCACGCAGGTGAGTGCATTGTATAGAACAGGGGTCACCAACATGGTGCCCGTGAGTAGTCCTCAAGGACCACATTAGCAGCCCCCGGGCCTGTTCTGAAGATTGCACACCAGTGATGGAGCACTGTGACTTCATCAGAATGTTAAAAAAAGTGATGATTTATAGGAAGCTACTTTTACTTTTTCACACCTGGACAGGTAGTTTTGGAATTTTTTTTTTTTTTTTTGTGCCTTCATAAATTAAATTGGCATTTAGAAACTGGGTAGTCTGTGTGGTATTAAAATGGGTTTGATGAACTGTAATTTGAATGTGATGAATATGCAAAGAACACAGAAATCAGGAAGGTGGGCATATACTATTTCACAGCACTGCATGCTTGCCGAGCTGCATGCGTTAGTTTCCATCTTCTATTTGTTTTGCATAATTTTCCGGTGACTTTGACACCATGGATGCAACCTTCAAAAGGCATCCTGCAAAGCCTTCTGTTTGCTTCTGTCTATAATTTACTTTGGTTGGTTTAATAATGAAATGTGGATGAATGCCATATCTTCCGTTTACCGCTCTAATGAGGCAATTTTGCAGGGTCTCTGGGTGAAAGAGGCTCATGTTTCTATTCACTTGAATCACATTACTCCCATGCGGCCCAAAAAAATGTAAAGTTTGCGTAGATGCGTACTGTTTCCCTTTCAAATTACATTGCCTTTTTCAACACCTTAGCATCTTGACTTATGGCCTTTAGCAGCACTGAATTATGCCTCTTTTTTTTTTATTGTGCCGTTCAGCTGATTCCATTCGCTCAGCAACTAACTGCAGTGGAAAAAGAAGAAGCCATTAGCCATCTCTGGTGCATTACCTCGTTCTAATTTCTGCCCTCCAGCTCGTAAGGTAGGAGCTCATGCCGCAGTGGGGCGAGAATTATGTAACAGGGACGACGTAAAGGAACAGGCCTGCATTAAAACCTAAAATTAAGCGTAGGCCAAATTGTGCTTGTGGTCTATTGGTCGCATCCATTTACTGGCACTCTTTAAGGCAGTGGCGGAAAACCTATTCCCACTCCGTTGTGATAACGTCAAGGTCGTTTCACCAACACTTACAAGAGCTTCACAAAAGGTTTAAACATTTATCACCATTAAAAAAAAAAACCACCAATGAGTAAACTTTGACTAAGGTTGAGACATTTTGTCCACTTGGCTCCGAAAGGGGGGAAAAAATCTGGATGCGTTGTTCTTACTTTTAGCTATTCACCTGATCTATAAGCACAATATACCAACCCAACGACAACATGAACTAATGACATTGAATGCAATTTTAAAAATGGTGAAAGTTTCTCAACTTTTTTCAAACCGATCTGGCCGAATGCTTGAACCCAGAGGTTTAGTTTCAAATATTAGCACCGACTTTCCAGTGTATACTTTGCATGTTCTCCCCAGGCTTGTGTGGGTTTTCCCCCCAGGTACTCCGGGTTAATCCCATGTTTCAAAATCATGTTGACTTTATTTACGTCTTCCAACCGAGCACAGGTATGTATGGTTGCCTAAACAGCATATGCCCTGCGATTGGCTGTCAAGGGGGTATCGGCCTCTTGCCCAAAGGAAGCTGGGATAGGCTCCAGTTCACTTGTGAACATGAACAAATGCTACAAAAAAAACGGATAGACAAACCAATTCCCATATGATGATGCAACCTCCTTTTTTAAAATTTTTGGGATGAAGGGTTCTTGAAAGAACCTAACATGCATGTTTTTGGAGGATGGTACATGAAGAAAGCCCACACAAGCACAGGGAGAAAATGCTAAACTGCACAAAAATGAAAGCCGAAGCAGAGCTTCAAACCCCAACTCTTAGATTTGTGATCATTTTGCTTCCAAATCCACAAGTTCATCGGGGTTCCTGAATGGATCGTGTTTGACAAGGCACTGTACAGCATTTCATATGATGAGAAATTGCTCCCAAACAAAAAAAAAAAAAGGATACTACATCACTGCACAGTGACAACATTTCAGTTTTTTTAAGAGTTCTCGTTCACAATTTATTACTATAAATCAAAGGACTTCTATAGTTGTGAGCGAGAGTCTCCCTCACAACATGACTCGGGAGAAAACTGGGCGATAACTCCCCTGATGATCCCTACATCAAAACACCTCGGCACAGACTGCTTGTTGAAGCCAAATATGACCTGAGCCAGATGCACGTGAAGTTTAATTGTATTGCTTGATTTGCTTTTCTGACTGCTTGCAGTGCTGCGGTGTTCAGAGAAAAAGCTCTAAAATCCTCCCAGCGCATTCAAGTCAGCTTAGCAGCCAACCAGACAAATAAACAGCAAAAAGACAGTCGGCCACAAGCCAGTGAGCACATAAGGCAGCACCTTGCGGCTCGAGAGCAGGACATTTTGCCCCTGCGTGACATGAAAAATCGCTTTGGCTCAATGGTCGCAGGAAACTGCGGCAAGCACGCCGCGTTGAACGCATAAGCGGGAATGAAACTTCTGAAGACTTTTTTTTTTGTTTACATTTACTCTTTACTTTATCAAAATAGGCTTGTTACTTTTTTTCAACATCCACAGAGGACAATGTAAAAAAAAAGATGCATTTTGAGAAAGTTAACATCAAAAGTGACGAATTGATTGGTTGGTTGATTGATTGACTGACTAAATGATTGAGAGCATGGGGAATATGAGTAGGGAAAAAAAAACAGGATAGCAACAACCTGGAGCAACGTGAGGCAGGGTGCCTTCGTGATGATGGAGCAAGATATTCCCCATCCATGGCCTTATTTATGCAAATTGTTTGATGTCAGATTTAGGGGTGATTTGTGGCGAATGTGTTGTCCTGTGCCATCATTTAAAAAACGAACAAACTTTTTTTTTTTTAAATAAATCTAATCACAAAGTTTGATGTAAAGAATTATTTCTTAATTTGGGATTTTCTTTCCCAATAAATTAAAGGTTGTAATTTTTTTTTCTCAGATTTTGGTCCCATATTAGTTCGACAAACGCTGAATTTATTCAAACCTAAAGAATACGTCTTAACCTTTTGTACGCAAAGATGCTTTTTCACCATTCTTCAATTTCATACAAACATTTTATGTGCTTCTACATGCGTGTTCTTTTTCCCACCACTGTACATGTCACAACTTTTACAAGCCGATCAGATTATTTTACTACATCGTGTTAGCTTGCCAATCAGCCCGTATAGAAACCAATTCCATGGTCCAGTTCTGCTAATTAATCCTTTCAAAGGCTGCGTCAATGGCCTGGCTGAGAAACAATCCCATTACATTGTCGAATGTCAATCTCCTCATAGTAGTATCGAATGCAAGATTCTGATGAAGTAAAGCAGAATAAATAGCAGGCCCAAGTGTTGACCAATCAATTAGCACATGTAAGGCCATGATTCCAGCAGTACCTGGCGGTAATTTAATACTACGGATGGGGTGTTGCTCTACAGGAGAGCATATTGGAAGTAAGGCATCAGATGTGATCAACGTGTGTGCGCCGCATAATAATTTGAACGCATTTCGCCATGTGCTGAGCCCAATCATAGCATGTCAGTACAAAGTGAAAGGATGCTCGACGAGATTCACACACCCTCCCAAACTCCATTCAGTTCACAAGGACTGGACACAAAAGCGAATATGAACACGGTGCCCCTGCAGAATAACACAGGAGGAAATAGGATCTTGTTCCAAAGGGCCAGACAATAATGGAGGCCGGGGAGTAGAGGAGGGGGGAGGGCTGACTCATCCATTCTTGACAAGCACTGTGCAAGCTTGTGCACGTTTGTGATGTGATCGTACGCTAACAGGACAGCTGAGGACACAAAGCAGGAGCTACAACTTTTCACTGCAGTGACTCTGATGTAACACTGCAACACAATTGAGCCTTTAGTAGAAATCAACCCAATCAGGGGTTTTCTTGCATTGCAAATTTGGACACAGCCATCTCTGCCTAATTTCGGGCTATGCCAAATATTCAACTAACATTTAATGGACCACATTTAGCCAAGTTAAAGTTGATTCACATTGCTGCTTGATTGTGCACGCAAGTATTTTTGTTACAGTGTTCATGTAGACTGGGACCTTGAGATAGGAGTTTAATTCTTACCGTGGCGACACTCAAAGTCAGACCAATCATATCTCAAACTAACTTTCCCCACTGAAATGAATGGCACTGCCATATTCCATTCCAGCGTCTTGTTCTGTGTGTTTACAAGACAAACGGCACTCTATAAACTTCACAGAAAAACATACAGTCATGACAAATTAAATGTAGTGTTAAGAAATTCAACATTTTTTGCAACAATTTCTTTGCTTCGATTCAAATAACGTTGTGCTGCTCCTTCTGGTGTGCATACATTGACCACCTGGGGGCAGTATAAGAGACCTACGGACATACTGTACATCGAGAGTCTCAGAACCTCCCTTTGTATCTCCAAAAACTCACGTCGTATCACTTACATCTCAAGACACCACTGTATTTGTAGTTTTTATTTCAGTGCAATGACGAATAAAGACAAAGAAATGAGAAGGAATGAAAAATTTGTTTTTATGAGCTAACAGAGGGGATAGCGTACGCAGGTATGCAAATGATCAATTTGAGGCAGGTAAGAATAAAACCTCAAGTACACACATACACATTTTTATGAGTGACCCCAAAATGGGAAAAAAAGTCGACAAAAACATGAATAGACCCCACAACGAACGACTTCTCTTTGTCCTTGTTAATATGTTGAATGAAACACCCAACACAACCATTGACTTCATAATAGTTGCGAGGGATTACTGTATAGATATAAACACAAGGTTTAAAAAAAAAAAGTACTAGCTGTCCAAGTAAGAATTAAATGCAGCAGTCCAAATGTCTAATTAGGTGGGTGTTGACATGCACATTTAATTAGTGCAGCGTGTGTGGGCATGTTCTTACCTTGACAGCAGGTGCTACTCCATCCTCAGCAGTGCTCTGGCCATTCTGTCAAAAGAGCAGAGTGAAGAAAATTGTCAGCGCGCGCGTGTGTATGTGTGTGTGTGTATGTGTGTGTGTGTGTGTGTGCACAGAGCGTGCACATGCATATATAAAGGCAGCAGACAAAAGAAAGAACACGAGAGGGAGAACATTTGCAAGACGACGTGGGCGGCACGAGTCCGCCGTGACACTTTGCTCCTCCGCTAACGCCGCCGCTAATAATCTACAACCGACACAAATGTGCATCCTTCGTGTCCTGTCTTGCAAGTGATCTGCGGTACAATGTGTAATCAATGTGCTGTTATGCACAGAGAGAGAAAAAAAACCCAGCAGGTGATGTTGATATGTTCGCAGAGCACAAACAGGTGGCAAACCTTGAACATAGATAAGCAGAACCGTTATCCAATTTCAACTTGAAGCTCATTAAGTTTAGAGTTTGAGCTAAAACTGACATCACTTCTAAGTCATTATACACATTCATTTAAAATTTACTTCCACTAACGACCCAGGCTAAACTTCTGTCCTATCCGGCATACAAAACTTGTCTCTCAGTTGAGATGCATCCTTGACACCAATTACTACTTTCCTACTACCCAAGGCTCAGGCCCATCTTGTGGCATTTCAGAAAGTCTACAAAAACACGAATAGAGCTGTAACCTCAGTCGAAATCTTTAAATCCTGACTTAAGACTTATTTTTATACTCTTGCATTAAGTTAAACCCATCGTAGGCCTGTTTTACTGCCCCTTCCCCACCTCCCACTCCTCCTTTCTTCGCATTGTTTTAATGCAGAGCAGGCAATGTTACCGTTTTGACTTTTGTGACTTTTAGCGACACTCTTTTCGGCAGATGGAAGATGAAGAATGTGAGAAGCAAAGTAGGAGAATATAAAACAAAACAGACAAAGCTGAAACACTCCGGGGGTGTCCGAACTGCTTTTGTCCAGCATTAAGCTGCAATTCATTGCCCTAATAGTGCCAGAAGATCGCCAGGGGTCATGTGGCTTACTGAGCAGAAGAGGTGTTTACTGCTTTGATTTGGGTAGGTTTCTCGTACTTCCTGGCTTGTTCCCGTTCCCGTTGGCTTGCCATGAGTCACATTTTTGGACCGTGCTTTGGCTCTTTTCTTGAATTTAATTCCCATCTGATGGTGCAACCTCAACAGAAAGGAGCACGGAGTGACTTTTTTTAATTACTGTGGTTAGTTTGGCAATGACGCAGAACTGCATTGCGTCCTACGAAGAGTTCTTTCTTGAACTGTTCTCCCTGTCAGTCAAAATTGAGTGTTCGTGTCTATAATCGCAGAATTTTTGAAGACGCTTTTGTATTGCATGTCTTTCGAGCTGCTGTACCTAATATTGGGCCAACCAAGACCATACAGATTTCCTGTTTTACAGGAGTAAAGTTTATAGTAACAACTCATAAGAATATACAAGTTGTGTCAGAAAAGTTCCTGGATGGATGTCACAGAAGAAAAATTTCACATCCTTCAATCCCTGAAAAAGTGTTGATAAATTGATAAACGTTTTCATTGAGACTGTCACATGACAATTTTTTTAATGTTAAAAAAAAAAAAAATTAAAAATAATAAAAATAATACATAGGGCAGACACCAAAGATGTGTTGTCCGGTCACATTTAGATCAGCTGAAGTTCGTCATGCTACGACCACCCCGAGAGAGATGCAACGGTACGTCGCAGATTGCTGACTCACGACATTTTAGCGGCGACTTTGCCGCTTTGCTGCCTCTTCACATTTGGGACAACAGCGGAGTTGTTTACTCTTTGTGGGGCTCATCTTGAGAGGGTGACTCATGCGCTGCTACATGTCCAACGATACATAAGAAAGTCACTCTGTGCATGAATATTCAGGATTACTGCCGTTAACTGCATCGGTCCCACTTGTACGAGGGATATTTTGCAAATTAAGTGATGTGGCACTATACTTCTTTAGACGGTAAACTCTGAATAAACAGCGCATCTGCTGTCTGCAACCAAGTCGTGAGTACCATTTTGACACAGCTGCTTCACGACAATTAATCAACAATCAATTTGACTTAATTGATTACATTCCTAACGTACACATTTAGGGTGGTAAGCCATGCTAATCGTCTTTGCCGACGTGCCCACTGCATGCATCGCATGCACAGTTCGCTACACGAAGTAACAAATGTAGTTTGGTGGCTAAATGATGTGCTGCCCCAACAAACGAAAATGCAATCAAAGGTTCAATCAACGGTTTCATGGGTGCTTGCGTTTTTCTTCACACGTTGGGGCTGATAGTGGCCTCATCGCAACCTTCTAGCTCCGCCCCCTTTTGTCATGATAATGAAAGCTGGACTGCATTAGTTTTGTAGTGGAGGGGTGAGAAATGTGGTCCATTTGCAGTCGAGAATATGCCCCACCCATAAAGATGAATTTCATCTTTGACACTTTTCACCCAGAAATGTGATTTAAAACATGTAAAATTGCTTTCTTATGTGAGAAGCACAAAGAGCAACATCTCCTGGAATTCTGCTCCCGTTTTGCGCCAAGAACGCCTCCCTTCCTGATGAATTCCACAAATTCCACAATTCCACTTTTACTGAAAGCTTTCTGGATAAGAAAAACAGAAATCATTCCAACCCTGAGCTGAGACTTCATTAAATCCACGACTACGAGGGACGTCGCTCAAGCCCTTTCCACCGGGCACAAACGTAAAACCGTGATCACTAAATTAACCTGGAAATCCATTCAAGACGTTCAAATGAGCGCTGTGGTCCTTTCATGATGTACAACGTTGTAACACCGATGCTAAAAAGAGAAACTTTTTGGGGGAGAAATAAACACCACACAGTCAATTTGGCAAAAGTTCTTGCATGTGGCAAGACCCTTGATAAAAAGTGCATTTCCCCCCCCCCCTTCTTTATGATGGCTGATTTGAACTCACAAAAGGGGCGAACATGAACTCTTTCACATCCTCTGTGCCCTCTTCCTTCTCCTGCTTCCTGTAGACTGTGCACAGTACGGCAGGCAGTCAACACAATGACGAGCAGCGGCCTTGACAACCAAAAGCTCAACGCGAGTGTGCGACGCGATTCGTTTTCTACCTTCTTTTTAATGCAATGCAATCCATTTGGAAAGTGCTTATTTGGAGGTATGGGCTGTTCACTGGCTGTTAAATTGAATTGGCTCCAAAAATGCTGCCTTTTTTTAATTTTTTTTTTTATTTTGCGGACCTGCTCATTGGACTTCGACCGAGGTGAGTCAATGCAACCATATAAGCGCCGAGAGCCATAAAGCGAGGCCACATGGAGCGACGGTGGTGATTAAGCAGCAAAGTATAGACCAAATTACGTTTCAGGGTAATTTAAAGAAACCAACGGAAAGTCAGGAATGAACGACGTCAGGGATTTTACAGCAGTGTTTGTGATGCCCCAAAAAGAGGTTAAGGCAAAGAAGCAAAACCGTACCGTACAACACTTGTTAGATTCTCAGCCACCCAAGGTCATTGTAACCTGCAAAAGAAGAAATTGAGAGGACTGGACTGTCCTCGTCCATAATCGAAATGGAACGAAAGGAACAATTAGGGTTAAAAGGCGCTTCAACAACCAAGAACAGCGCAGTTTTCTCAATTAACTCTTTCATTCCACAAGACGTACTTGTACGTCTTTTTAAAATTAGGCCCCGCCTACCAAGGACGTACTTGTACGTCTACGTTTTTTTTTTTTTTTGCGTCATAGAGAGGATGATGGTCTGATGCAATCTGTGAATGAGAATAAGCCGTTTGCATTGTAAATCATGTAAAAAAGCGACCAGTAGGTGGCAGTGTTGCCTCACGTGCTTGAAATGCATGCTTTTACAAAAAAAACTTTTTTCTCCGTTTTTTGCCCAGGAATCGCCATTTTCATGAAACTTAGCCATTTTGTAATGCCAATTGCTGAAGAATGGAAAAAGATAGAAACAAATTTTTTTCTGCTGAAAGAAGAGAGTCCAAACTTTA
>CAAKHF010021546.1:61017-89241 GCA_901007745.1 Hippocampus kuda
TCACACACACACACACACACACACACACACACACACACACACACACACACACACACACACACACACACACACACACACACATCCTCCATGATGCTCTAGTGACATCAAATCTGACAGTGATGACTCAGAAGGAAACCCCAGGGATAACCCCCCTTAAGTGTCATCCTGAAGTGAAGCATCATGGGAGATGTGATTCATCCCTGCATGTGTAGCGCTCAACAGAGTGTGACTTGAATAGACTTCGCTGCATGTCGCGGGAACTTCAGAAACGGAATGCTTCCATTGCTGTTTGGCGATATAAATTGTGGATGTCATTTCTCAGGTGGGTGGCCCAGTAGTCCAGTGGTTAACACGTAGACTTCACAGTGCAGAGGTACTGGGTTCAATTCCTTTCTCTGGGTACTCCGGTTTCCTCCCACATTCCAAAAAACATGCATGGCAGGCCGATTGAACACTCTAAATTGTCCCAATGTGTGAGTGTGGGCGCGGATGGTTGTTCATCAATGTGTGCCCAGCAATTGGCTGGCAACCAGTTCAGGGTGTCCCCCACCTACTGCCTGAAGACAGCTAGGATCGGCTCCAGCACCCCCTGCAGCCCTTGTGAGGATAAGCAGAGTGGAAAATGGATGGATTTCGATTGCGATTCCGTTACCAAAATGAAGGAACAAAATTAGACTGTAAATTTCTTTGTAAATCGCAGATAAACCACCATTAGCAACCATTAACCAAGCATCATTGCATCGTATTGATGCCAGTTTCATGGAATTAACTGACACGACCTGAAAGTAAAGCAATCTTCAAAACACAAAATACCATATAGTCAACAAGAGGGCACTGGAACTCATGTACACAATGTTCCTATATGACGTTTCATCCCGAGTGGGATACATCACATGGTTAAATTCAATTTGAAGCTTGGGTCACATTTCCCATGGAGCACTTTCATGCTTTATCATGGGCAGTACTGTATATGCCACATACAGCTGAGCTCAATGAAGCTATGGATGTGCCACCTAGCAGCAGAGATGCTAGTTAATTAGCCGCTCCAAAGTTGAGGGGGGGGGGTAATTATCCAATCTCTGCTGAGTGGGAAGAAGATACTGCAATGATTAAAAGTCATGCTGGCGGTGCGCCGTGCCCGTGCTGAACGGAGTTATTGTGTTTCAAACAGTCGTGGTGTTATCGTTTGTCATGGCAATGGCTGCAGGAGAGTGCGGTCTCAGAGTACAATTGCAATTGATTGTACAAATAAAGACAGAGAAGAGAACAAGCGACTGGCTGCATGTATCATTATCTACGATGACTCAGAGCTTTTCAAATCTTAAGTTTGACCAAGAGCAATCCATCAATCTTTTATAGCAGTGGACCTCAAACTGGTGAATTGAGTTAATTACAAGGTATCATTTGGGAAAATTCTGAACCTATACATGGGGATCAGCGCACCAATAAAACTAAAACGACCTACCTTAGCTTTTGGCTAAGTGAATCTCAGACATGATTGTGACATACCATCCCTGTATTAATAAAGTCAGGTTGACAGTTTTTCAGAATCAACTGAATTTCCTTTATGAATTGCTTTCACAATAGTTGCAGCAGAAATAAATGTTTTTCAAAGAACGAAAGGCATGTTTTTTTCAGTCACAGAAAGTCGTCCAGGTCCTGAAGAAACAAGTGAGCCCATCGTATTATCACCACCATGTTGGACTGTTGGTATGATGTTTTTATCCGAGATGCTTTGTATATTTACACCAGATGCAAACCAGACAAACACCTTCCAAAAAGTTTGTTCAACCTTCATCTCATCAGTCATCCAGCGTGCATAACATCACTCATGATGGTTGCACACAGCTTTGAATGTAAACAAATAACTGCTATTATCTGAAAGCACAAGTGCCACTTTTATCCATCATCATCCTCAATTCATTCTCTTTCAAACGTAACTTTTGTTGAAATAATATCGTGTGATATTACATTGCATTTTGATGGGCCTTTACAGCTACAACTTTGCGGCCACACGAGGAATCGGTGACATTTGGTCGCGTCGTATGGTCTGCTGCGGGCCTAACACATGTTTTTGGAATGGGGAAGGAAGCTGTAGTACCCGGAGAAAACGCAAGGAAGAAGAGGCAAACTACACACAGTAGTGTGTGGATTTGAAGCCCTGACCTCAAAAGTGGAGGCGGATGTGCCTTTCACTAAAACAGCCATCCGATTGCAACTGTAATTATTATACAACCTGATAGAATTCATAGAATGGATGAGTTCATCCGTAGTGGTACTCGTGAGGAGTATTATGTTCAGACTTTCCTTCCCCCGAAAAAAGCTTCTCGTGTTCCAGTAAGAGAATCTGGTGAGCGTGGTAATGGGTGTGTTCTGCAACATGCTGGAACTTGAATTTGTCCCTCTGATATTTCGGGCTCGGCAGAATTGATCTCCTGACTCAGTAAAGTCAAAATTTTCAATGATGCATCAAAATAACCAGACACAAACTGGAGTTTTGAGGGCAAAAGTAAACACACCTGAACAAAACTAAAACAAAGCTGATTTTGGAAAGAATGAAGAGTCTCGTGGTGGTCCTGGTTTAAATTGTCCATCATCAGACTGGTGGGGGCCACTCATACTCCTCTTTTTGCCATCTCAAACGAAGTGAATGAAACCACAATCACAATCTGTTCACGTTGGCTGTCTGGTGTTAATAGTCACGAACGCATTTGCTTCCATCATTCAAACAATAAAGTACTCAGTGTTCTATCGATTAAAGGATTAGCCAGCAGGGGGTGCAAAAAAACAGAGGCCAGCTCTTTGATACTTTAAAAGCCTCTTTCGTTGCCGCCCTTCTGCGGATTGGGGGGTTACACAATAGGTAACGTAAAACAAGAAAGGACTGTTTCTCAACTCGCCTTTATCGCGTCTGTACTCGCGTTTTAGTGCTAGTAAATCATCGTCTTTGTCCGTAGAGTGACTTCCCCGCCTTGCCAAGAGAGCCGAAAAAAAAATGCCTGCATTTTAGCTACGGGTTTTGCCCGCTATCAATATACAGTTAACATGCTATCCTTCCCAAAATGCGCTGCGGTCAATCGTCAAGCTTCAACTTCGAAATGACGAAAAAATATTTTGTTGTTATATTGTTAATTTTACCCCCTAAAACAAATATAATTCTGAAAAACAGAGACGGGTTAAAAAAACTGCATTTTATTTTTTCATATACAATCTACCAAAATATTAAAATATCAAATCAGAAAAATGGATACACTACTTTTTTGTATAAAAAGTTAGCAAAGTAAAAATAAGTAATGTCCTCCCATATAGTTATAATTTCCAAATACAGTATTTAGCTAGATTAAAGGAACAATTAAACAACAAAATTAATTCCTTAAAAATTCTCATGAGGAGGAGTATTGACCAGTAAAGAGGATTAGGATTAGAAATCTTGTGACTGCTCATGAAAAAAGCGTCATATAATCTGTGTGAGTTACAAGGGGCATTATTTTAATGCGTTATCATGATGTTATGTGGTTTGATAATTGTACATGTTTGCTCACTTAAGAAACAATTACGTGTACAGAACAAGTGATGGAGCACAAATACTGGAATACTCTAATTAAGTAGACAAAGAAAGCTAATTGTACACTACATGCACATTTCATCAGTAAGAATGCGACTTTACATTTTCTCATAAGGTATCAAGACAACACACACACACACACACACACACACACACACACACACACACACACACACACACTGATAACAGTGTTTTCAGTGAAAAAAATTGTTTTTAGTATCAATGGCAACGTAAAATGGCTGCCCTATGTCTTCAAACACGAGTGACCTATTGATAGTTCATTCATATACAGTATATGTTCGTATGTGAGATGGAGAAAAGCCGGTTGATTTTGCTGCTTAATTCATTTTTCACAAACACCCTATGAATCAGAATACCATTTTTAGAGTAGGTGAGGCCGCAGAGAACTCCTTATTGAAAATTTTTGACTTGACTTCCCATTTCAAGTTATGAGAAAAAACCTTGCAATGCTATACGAATAAAATAAACCTCGTAAAATAAGCCTGATAAAGTTATAGTTTTTCGAGAATAACATTAAATTACTACAAGACAAAAACGTTTGAGAAAAAGAGTTGCCATGTTACAAGAATAAATCCAGTTATTGATATTGTACTTATCGTACTATTAATTATTACGTCATAATCAAATTGGGTAACCTGAAGAATCCTTAACTGCAAATTGTTTTTGTAATTTTACAATTTCTCTAAACATTTAAATGAAAGGTAAACAAAACAGATACAACAAACTTTTATTTGCCCACCCAATGACAGAAAGAGTTTGATTCATTTTTTTTAAATTCGATTTTTATTCAAGCTATATTGAACTTCTACCAAAGTTCTTTTCTGTTCACATACTTGGATTCTGACTCAAGTGTTGCTTCATTGCAGGTATAGTCCTTTATACAAGACTTCCCACAGGTAAGTGTAGGAGGGAGTAGGGGGGAGGGACACCACCACTGGCTGACAACGAGAGGGGAGCTAAGGGGCTTTGCTGCCAACTCCCACCCACCTGTACCTGAGCGAAGGAGTGCCACTCGTCGTCCTCGTCCGACTCGAGTGCCAGTTTTCCGTCTTCCTCCAATAACAGCGGCAGCAGGGCCAGGTAGACGTCAGCCAAGGCGGAGGGGAGCTGACCGAGCGAGTGGAGCAGCACGCCGAACATGGAGCCGATTACGGCCTGGAGCGAGGAGACGGTGTGCCAATGGCTCCAAGGTGAGCCCGATTCTCGCCACTGCCGACCATACCTACTTTTTGTTTCTTGCTGCGATCTCCTGCTAGCTATTTTGGAGTCACAAATAGAAGCACGGCGATTACAAAACACACACGTAAATCCTTTGGGAAGTGAAAGGTGGAGGTGGAATGAGGAAGTGGCCCAGAGAAGCCATAACAGTCTTTGCTCAGATCATGTCAACACTGTGCTCCACGCAGTGGAGTGTTGTGACATGCTTTTTCGATCAGACTTTTCTTTAAAGTGAGAACGTCTAACCAGAAGTGGCAAAAGTACTCAAACTTAAGTTGGAGTACGCCCTGGTAAAAGTACTCATTCAACTCCTTCAGTAAAAAGTTACAATGAAAGGTACTCAAGTACAAAGTCGACTTGTTACTGTCAAATATACAATAGCTGTTTTGGTATTTGATGTTTCTTCAGATTAGACGTAATTGAATGCCAGAGTCTGGTGGTTTTTAGCCTGGCATTTGCCAAGAATCGTTGGAGGATTCAACATCAAACAATTGACTAATTAGACAATACATAAGTATATATCTATGTCTATATATATATATATATATATATATATATATATAGAGAGAGAGAGAGAGAGAGAGAGAGAGAGAGAGAGAGAGAGAGAGAGAGAGAGATACAGATATATATCTCTATACACATATATATATATATATATATATATAGAGATATTTTTTAATTATTATTATGATTTTTTTTACTATTTATTATATACCACTCCCATTTTAATAAAGTGGATGAAACTCAAAAGATATCAAGTCGTCATGTAGTGGGCCCCCGGGACCTACTGTTAATGTAGAACCCTGAAGCAACTATTCACGGACAATCGAATGAAAATACAAATGTATCTGTCATTAAAACTTAAGCAGTGTGGTTCGAATACGTTGTGGCTCAGCTCTGACCTTTTTGTGAGTTCTCTGCTTCCTCATGTACGGTATGTTCAGTTCATTGATAATTCAAAACTGTCTACCGTGTATATAGTAACCTGTATGTCTGATTAATGACCAACTTTGAATTCTCTTAAACGTTTACAAGCATGTATGACAGGTCACAGTGCGATTACAGATGTGCTCCAGGAAATTGGTCCAATAATTATCATTTATTTGCTGCAAAATGATGCATCTTTGGTCATCTATTTATGCCGGCAATGTATAGTGACCGGGAGAACAATTATATGCTCTTTCACTAGATGGCAGCAGTAGCAATTGATTCGCCCCCAATTTATAGTCCTGACCAGATATCATTAAACACAGCTGTTAAAACTGCCGCTGTTGTGAAAGCGCGACACAAATAAAGATGTATTGTATTGTCGTCGCGGTTTGTCAGCACAAAGCCTCAGATCCTTTTACAGCGTCCAGGTTCCAGCTGCATGTCTCGGCCTGTTTTGTTTTCCCCCCTTCTGCTAATATGGCCTTTCAGTATGAGAAGCCTGACTCTTCCCATCTCTCGTGTCCCGCTGCCAGGCCTGGACGCACCCTTGCATCGGTATGCCTTGTCAGAGTGGCATCTCTCCGGCCTGGATCTGCTCCAATTGACTTCAGAGGACCTGGAGAGGCTGGGAGTGTCCAAGATCGGCCACCAGGAGCTGATATTGGAAGCCGTGGAGAAGCTGTGCTCCTTGGTGAGGCGAGAATAGGAGTCATGTGTATTCTGTGTGCGGTGTGTGACCACGGTGATCGCGTCTAGGGGTGTCTTGAGGGTATTGCAGATGTCATGTGTTCAGACTAGAACGCTGACTCTCCGCTGTTGAATGACTGTTTACAGTCTACCACTGGATTTAGAGCATGTCTTGTTGCAAAACATGTCTTTCCTGGAAGGAGCATGTAAACTTCACTGTCTCATTCTAGTCTTTGGTATCGGTGTTGTTGTTGGTTTTTTTTTTTCTGTTCTGAACGAGATTTAGGATGTTGTGCTTTGGGGCTCTGGTTAGGGTTAGGTAGTTAGACTATGGGTTAGGTTAAACGTTAAACTCATGGGTTTTGTGTCAGGGTTCAGTTTGGAGTTGCGAGCACTTTATATGCATTCAGTCTGCGCGCATACGATTGCAGATAGGGATCCACACAGATCTTGTGCACTGTGGTGGTTGATGATATTTACGTAACATGGAGCAACGCACACCCTGCGGACACACAGATGCGCAAATTATTAATTGGCCTTGCTCACCATACGATGTTGTGATGCCTTCAAAAGAGATCTGAGAATCATTAAAAGAATCAAAAGCCATGGATGTAATAATCAATCAAGTGATTCATGCGGGGAATTGAGCTTCGATTACCTGCTGAAGCAATCAACAGATGCAGTATTTTCAGTTTGCGGTCAAAAAGAAAAAATTGATGTCAACTGTCGGCTACATCCATGCAGATCGGGCTGTCACCACCAAATCGTTTTCAAACTGATTATCCTATTATATCCGATACACAAAGTATATAATCGGATGGATTTGGTTGTTTTAAATACGCAATGCGGAATTGTCTTTGTTTTATGTTTAGTTTGACAGTAAACGTCAACTTTGAGTGGCATCTTCAAGCCGCTGTTTTGAAGAATGGTTCTCCATCTGCCAAACTGCCGCTTGTTGTAAAATCTTTTTTTGAATTAACTGCCACCATTCAGCGGTCATATGGCAAAGAAATCAGTGAGCACCGCTTGTATCTCGAACAACTGGTACGCATAGCTCAAAGGCAGCGCTGTACTTTTCCCCATTTTCTATTCATTTTAAGTTTAACGGCCATGTGTCGTCGTATTGTTGTCCTCGGAGTGAACTTGCAAATTTATGGGACCGCTACTTTCGTACTCCAATGTCCGGTTACCTCTGCCTAAGCACTTGTGAGGTAGTTTTATTTATAAGACTTAAGCGGCGTGTTAATTGGTAGTGTGTTTGTAGGCTAATTGAGCAAGACAGTGCAGTGACAGCCGGTGACCGCCGCACTTGGCAGCTCAAGTGGCTTAAACCTGCTGTTAAACGGTTAATACAGTTTCCATTTACATTACAGAGCGCCATCCGGCCTCCTGTTTGGCTTGTGACCGCGCTCATTCACGAAACCAAGCATCACACGGAGGAGCGTGACCGCTTTCAAGTGCGCCGTTACGTCATTACAACGAGGAGAAAGCCATGAAAAATTCATGGACACTCTGTGACTGTGGATTAGTGCCACTGGTTGATATGTAACAACAAAGCCCGACTGGAACAAACCTCTTGACCCCCGATGAGAGCGTCCTGAATGCGACCTGCCTCTGCTTTCTTGCAAATGCATTTGATTAAATTTGGATGGAATTAAAGAGCATGTATCATCGCAATATCACAGCACGCAGTAGAGTAGTTCTTGCTTTATTGAATAAATTACAAAAATCTTGAAAAAGGACTACCATCATCACCTAATCGCTTTAGTGTCCTTGCTATATGAGAGTAATAGCTTCTAATATTTTGATATTTGTCATATTTGTGAATGTGGGGCAGCCCGGTGGGCCAGTGGTTAGTGCGTCGACTTCACAGTGCGGAGGTACTGGGTTCGAGTCCAGCTCCGGCCTTCCTGTGTGGAATTTTGCATGTGCCTGCGTGGGTTTTCTCCGGGTACTGCGGTTTCCCCCAACATTCCAAAAACATGCACGGCAAGCTGATTGAACACTCAAAAAATTGTCCCTAGGTGTGAGTGTGAGTGCGGATAGTTGTTCATCTCTGTGTGCCCTGCGATTGGCTGGCAACCGGTTCAGGCTGTCCCCGGCCTACTGCCCGAAGACAGCTGGGATAGGCTCCAGCACCCCCGCGACCCTTGTAAGGATCGCGGACAGAAAATGGATGGATGGATTTGTAAATGTTACTGTACATCATGAATATTGACCTGGAGCTTGATTTGGGAAGAAAAAAAAAGTGAATCGTGAATCAACATCTCAATTCAATCTTTTGCTGAAATCGTTCAGCCCGCAACAGCACTCATTTCACTGTGATAAAAGCAAATCTGTGTCATTCATCTGAACAGCCGTCCGTTAGCTCGTCCCTCAGTGATCATGTTCGCGAGTCTGAATTTCCACCTCTTCAAACTTTTAAATGATGGCTGTAGAGAATAAGTCTAAAAATCATCAATGAAGCCATTTTCTGTGTTTTCACAATTGCTCTGCCTTGGTCAAATCACACATAAGGGTTTGTGTGCGCTTTTGTCACCTGTAGTACATAAGATGTGAAAGTCCATTAACTGATGTCGACCCAGCTAAACAAGTAGTAATCCGGAACATGTTTATCCCTTAAATTACATTAAAGCTTTGAGTGAGATTTTCATTTATCTAATAAATTTGTTCCTATCAGTCATTCGACGACAGTGGGGAAAACCTGCAGGGCCTGACGGAGAAGCTGCGATTCGTGGCCCACAACTTGCAAATGGGCATCCAGAGTCGCTGGCGCCACAACAGCTACGACGGGCAGAGCGCCACCAAGCTGTCCACCAGTGTGTTGCACGCAGTGTTGGAGCTCATCGCCTCCGCCAAAGGACTCTTCTCCATTCTGAACAGGTCAGTGAAGAGGAAAGTTACCTAACGGTTACAAACACATTATGCCAAATGCTATTTTTACCACGAGTCAGGCTTCAGTAAGAATAGTGGCATTGTATAATAAAAGCACATTATTTAACATTGCGGCCATGAAATTCTGAGGCAGGAATGATGTTTTATTCCAGAAGCGATCCTCTTAAGTTTTGGCACATCAACAACTCGCAGCTATATGGAGTTATTGCGTCAAATTGATCTTGTCAACCACATTCTGCATAGCAAAAGGTGGCATATTTTGAAATTCCATTTTTAAGGAATATTTTATGCCTCAAAAGTCAAATACTTAGCTCAGTTAGCATTGGGTTCAATGATGATAGACATGAAAGGGTTGAAGGAGAGTAGCTGGCTGATTGCTGTGTCAAGAGTGGGAGACACAACTCACCTTTGTCTTCTCGTTTCATCATTTACTGCATTTCCACAGAGTTTAACTTCTCTTTTTACTTGGAATTATTTAGAAATCTAAACAACATGGACGGCAGCTATACACGATGTTTTGCGCTCGACTCCACTGTGTTTACATGCTGTCGCGCTATTATGATCGAGTACATTTTGATTGTGTCTCGTCAGGTATCAGCTCTCCCAGGTGAGCGCACGCACGACGAGCAAGAAAATCTTGAGCCAGTGCAAAGAACTGGGGATGATTGTGCAAAAGGTTGGTCTTTTTTTTTTTCCGTCCGTCTGATTTCTACTTGTACACCTTGTCCACATTTGTGTCTGGGTCTGCTGGGTGATCCCAGCCGACTTTGGGCAAGAAGCGTGCCCTTTCTATTTGCGGTTCATTATTTATGATTAAAACAATTCGCGTTCTTGTGTTTTTTTATTCCTGTGGGATCTTTCCCCATCTGTTCGTTGAAAAATTCACCGATTCCAGTTTTTTTGTGGTCATCCTGGAATGCTTTAAGATGCCACACGATGATGCAAAAGCTCTGTCGAAATAGCAATCGGTGTTAAGGAAGTATGGTGAAGTGATGCATCTCTTTCTGTGTTGGGGATGAGTTTATTTTAGTCTGGGTAGTTTGTGGAAGTAACAGTACATGTCAATATTTGTCAAAATCAAATGAGCCATTTTATTCTGGTACAAGATAAGTTTGAAATGATATCCAACTGTTTTAAGATCATACTTTGTGGTATAATTTGGAATTGAAACGATAACATTTCTAGAGGGCGTCACAGCAGTGCTACTGTAGACCCCACAAATAGGGGGGCGAGGGGGCAATGGTCGTTCCACTCCTATTTATCCTGTTGAGCGGCAAGTCAGTTAATCATTACTTTCCCCATCTTCTCTGCATGGTGGAAAAATATAATTTTTTTTAATGTTTAAAGAGGAAGGCATGTTTTTTTTTCTTTTTTTTTAAGCATCCCCATATAGAGGAACTACGACTGGCTGAAACTGAACAGGAGCACAAGATCCCCTTATTCAACCTGCCTTACATGCGTTATCGCTACATTCCTGGCATATTTGAAAGGCGCTCGTTCCTTGAAGACGAAAGGAGGAGGAGGGCTGGATTGTGGACATGTGACTTGCGTGAGGGGCCTTGTTTTTCAGGATGTGGGGGAGAAATTAGAGAGCGAGGTCCTTAAAGGATGAATGTTAAACGCTAAGTAGAAGGGATGAGCTTGGATGTGTTGTCCACCTCATGGTGGAGGGAGCGAGCCAGTGACTCTTGACAGATAGTGAAAGGCGGAGGAGGAGGAGGACTTGAAGGAGGGATTACACAGTGACTGCTTACTGACTTTTGACACTCGCGGGGAGTGTATTGTAGTAACGGAGCAGCAGGAAAGGCGAGACTACGGTATTTAACTTGGGACGTTTGGGCCCTAACAAAAATAAAAGTGAAAGAATGCAGAGATGCCTACAGATGGGAAGCTAGAAGGAAGACCAGCATCTGATTTTAAAGGAGTTTAAATTTAGGCCCTTATCTGGATTTCAGACCGGCACTGCAGGTACTGTTACTTCCTCTTTAAATCGGCTTCCTGTAGAGATATACCAAAAAAAATTTTTTTTAAATCATTCAATTAAATATTGCAGTCTCTTAAACTTTTTTAAAATCAGTAGAATAAACCTGTTAAGTAGAGTTTAGTTGTCATTTAACTTTTAAGTACAGTACATTTTGCATTTAAAAAAACACTTTAAAACAGGTCTACATTTTATTTATTTTTTAACTTTTTTTTTATTTTAACTTAACACACTTCATAGGCTAATTGAAGGCTCAAAATGTCCCATAGGCGTGGGGGTATAGTAAGTGTGAATGGTTGTTTGTCTACTCTAGCTCATCCGTGATTTCAGAATGAAATTGTGCACAAGGAACAAATATTTACAGAGAGTAGCAGAAGTGTAGCATACTTTCAGGTAATTTATAAAACCTGAATGTTGTTGTTATCCCCCCCCAAGAATTTGTCACCACTGATTCATTCTATTCCTTCTGGCCGCATCAGCTGTGAAAATGATGATGATGCAGCTGATAATGTGGTGAAACATTAAAAAAAAAAAAAGGTTGTCAAAAATAGGCTCATGAGTGTGGTGGTATGCAGGAGCAGTGACAGTATCTCATTGACCAGTGATGTGGAGGAGAGAAATGGAGCTGACTCATCGGATGTTTTCCACTCGCGTGTTGGAAGTGCGCTAAAAGTGATTGACTGGCAAGATCAGAACGTCATGATAAGTCACTGTAGCCTGTCCATGATAATGACGCCTATTGTGCCCTCATTTCCTGTTTTTGGATTCTTGTATGTATGCTATTGTATTCTCGTGTTTTGGGTCATTGCTTTATGTGGTTCTCTTTTCTCGCGCTTCAAGTTTCAGGTTTCTCGATTTGGTTTGTGATTTTTTTTTTTTTTCGCAGCGAGGGGTGTTTTGTGTGTGTTTATTTTTGGCACAGGAGTTTATCAGTGATTGCGGGTAAGTGTGATGACCGCGCAAGAAATGGAACTTTTCGTGTCAGAAAGTTTCAAGCTGTACAGTGGACTATGAGCGATATCTAAACATAGCTCTAAATATCAGTAACAAAGCAACTTTGATTTTGCCAAATAGATGTTACAGTAAAAATAGCGTGTAGTGCAGTGGTTCTCAACCTTGGGGTTGAGAACCACTTGGGGTTGGGGTTCAGTGAATCGGTCTCAGGGGTTCGACGGAGCCTCTGCCTTGGAGGTTAAGACATACCCGACTCAACATGTCATTTAGTTATGACACGTCTGCTGCAGATGATCACCATTCATTTCAATGGAGAAATATGTTCTCAGATATGAGAAACTTGGGAGTAAATGTTGTAACACTATGACAACTGAAAAGTCATGATGAACTCAGAGCTGTTCATCAAGGCTGCGTGCTGATGCCATTGTAGAGGAGAAATCTCACAAATTCTTGAAGCCGTCCTCGCTGCATTATAAAACTGCAGCAAGCGTGTGTTCATCCATATCCACACACATGTATTTGTAGCGTGTCCCGTATGTGTGGGTGAGTCACATTACGGCATGGGCGTGTGTGTTTGTAAAGCGTAACAAACAGGTCACATCAGTAGCACAGGATAGCACAAGAGAGCTGCTTCTCATGCTTGACAGTGAAGAAAGGACTCTTATTTCCTGTTTGGTCAAGTGTGCGTGCTGTCATGCCTCCCACCAACCCTAGGGCCACCACCATTGCAAGTCAGCTGGTGTGTGTTGCACGTTGTCGCTGCACTCGGCCAGCCTGCTGTGGATTGAGCTGAGACGGCGTTGAAGTTGCTCAGTCAGTAAGGACGCGCGCGCTAGGAAGGGTGAAAGATGTGTGAACTTTGAACCTGGATGTGGACGCAAATGTGTATTTGGAGGCTTTACGCTTGAGGTACGTGGATCTGATGTTGTGATGTGATTTTTCTGGTACTGTGGCTACCTTCCTCATTCCTCACTGAAAACTCGAAATTGCCCATAGGTGTGACTGTGAGTCTGAATGGCCATTTGTCAACTTTGGCAGCATTTTGTGACATCTTAGAATGTTTCAGGAAGAGCACAAAAAAAACATGAGTCAGTTCTTTAAAACTCTTAAGTTGTCCATAGGTGGGAATGTGAGCGTGTCAAGACATTGACAGGCACTGAATTGAAGATTGTTTTTGCAGGGTGATACTGCGTTACCTGTTGTTATTTTATTGCTGTTGGCGGTATTAATAAGTGTCGATGGAAAAAGGGGAAAAAAAACAACATGGTGTTAATCCTTTATCACGGGTTTGCAAAGATTTGTGCTCAAGGGCCTCACTTCATTTTTTTTAAAACCAGGCCCAGGGTCAGGAAAAAGGGGGGAGAAAAAAACCCACTCAAATATCTAAAACATTTTATTTTCATCTTAAGACCTTTGAATTAACATAACTATTGTTCATGACTGTAGATGCTCGGGGAAACGAATTACGGAATGGAGCCATATTTTGTCCAGCACTGTTTTAAATGCTCACTGAGCTGAAGTCTTTCATGACATTTGCTGATATGATGATACAATAATGTAGGATTTTTTTGGCGCACGGATTGAAAATGATTTCACTTTTGAGGCTTTCCGCTATATGTTTGTCATAAGGAAGCTAGCCTTGCATCATCTCCATGGCAACCACCTACTTGAGTAGCTTATATAAAATTTTACTGTTCAGAGTTGCGTGCAGCGTTTTTACAGATTAATTCATGTCCATTCATTTGTAAAAAACAAAACAAAATCAAAAAATTCCTTACCGGGTCTTTTAACAAGTTTAGCTCTTTGACGCTATTATGAAGATAAAATAAAAATCAAGGTTTAAAATGGGAATGATGTCACCTTGACAGAGGTTAAGTAAAGCAGTGATGTGGAAAAACGAGAAGCTGGTAGAAGCAAGTGTCTTTTTATAGCCGGCTGTTGACCTGCTGGCAAATGGTAAAAAAATATTTGATGAATGTAAACTTGATGCCGGAGACAGAACGGCGGCTTACGACACTGTTTTCACGACAAAACACGAAACAATGTACGTCAAGTTTTGCATATTTGAACCCTCAATTAAGGCTTTTGTCTTTTTATCTCCATGGGTTCCCTTATTTTCCCATACTCCCACAAAAAAAAAAAAAAAGCTTGTCTTTGTTTCCTTGACAACCACGGAGAGAGCAGCTTTAGGCCAAAGACACATACACACACATGCGCACACATACACTGAGCCACATAACCCAAAACAGCACAGTACCTTCTCTTTTTATCCACTTGCATAGTCGGTCCTTTAAACACATGAGAGGAGACCTTGATGAAGAAACTAAAGATGGGCCTTTCAAGATGCAACTTTCAGTTTCAAAATTTACCTCTAAAGGTTTTCTCTTTTCTTACTGCAGCTTCGGGTAAGGAGTTGATGACATATTAAATCGCAATATTGGGGCGAGGGCAAAAATAAGTTTTTCAAAATCCTTTGCCCCTAATGATGTCGCACATCGGTATCCTAATACTTCTCCGCACTTGTTCAAAATGGGTTCCGATGTGTCTTTTGGTGTAATATGATTTACTTACTTTGAGTCATTTATCGGCTGACCTTAAAAGGGGAATCTCTTTGCCTTGGTATTACAAGTCTCACTTTTAGACATATTTTAAAGTATATCTTTTAAACCCCGAGTGGTGTCAAATGGTAACAATCTCCATGAGGGAAAAAAAAAAGATCTATGCGGAAACATGCTGCGGCCTCTCATTCGACATGGTCAGTGTGGGAACATCGTCTTCTCGCAAACCTGTGGCCACAGTCATTTCCTACTGTGACAGATGTGATGTGTTCCAAAAACATAAATGACAGCATCATTTCCAGTGACAGGTATGAACGGTGTGTAACCTCAAGTATTGAAATGCTGCAAAGAAAAAGGTGCTACTCCTCTTTCTGCGAATAAAGGTAATGAATATCCCTTGAAGTGTTGACAGTATTGGGCATTCTATGTAAGGTGGTGTAGTAGACAAAAAAAAAAAAAATGGAAACAGCAAGTACCTCTGGCTGTCACACTGCCTAATGCATTGTTTAATTAGTTTGGAAAAAAAATCTTGCTACTGTGGCCTCTTTGTTGCAATTTCGCAGAGATTAGTCGCCCTTCACAAGCTTTTATGTAATCAACCCTTCATTAGGCGCTCACGAAAGAGCTTCGTAATTCCCTGTTGCACTTGGGAGTCTCGCCACTGAGTGCTCTGCGTGGTGTAGACATCCACCCTCCACGTTTCCTTCATTTTCTTTTTAACCCCCATCTCATTGTCCATCTAAAAGCGCTTATATGGTGTTCATAAAAGCGAGCAGCTGCATACATCTGTATACTGTAGACTAAATTTATTCAAAGTAACCAAATTGTGACTCTAACACCAATGCTAGCAAACAATGGTGAACATACAAGCTAACAATTAGCAGCTATGTGGCAGTTGACCCTGCAATTTTAGAGGCCTACTTTTATTTCTTTACTTAACCTTTAAAAGATGTGTTAATGTGTTTAAATGCCGCCAATGTACGTTCTTTGAATAATTTGGTAAACTACTTTTGTTTTCGCTGGTTGGCTTATGAAGGTCGTAAAGTGTTGTGTCAATACTTTTCGCTGCTGTGTCTTTGCTTGCGTGACGCACATTAAGTTGCCTTGTGTCTGAAATGTGCTATTCAAATAAAGCTGCCTTGCCTTTCTTCTGTAAATCTAGCAATTACTCACAGGCACTGGTTTATTTGGTTAGCTCTTCAGTTTGTTTTTAGTTTTAAACCAAGCAGCCATTTAGCTTAACTCTGGTCAGGCTAAGGGGGTCAAAAATGATTTTAAGCACTGGATATCTGAACACAAATGTTTCAGCAACACGTTGGCAGACCATTTGGTATCCTTTGTGCCGAATGAATGACTAATATTAGTGCCGTACTGATGAGCTGATCATGCCACAATGAGCAACGCAACTGAAGAAGAAAGTATGGCAAAAACTACATTATGTAAGATTTATTTTCAATTATTGTATTTGAGTATGTGATCACTGTTTGTTTTACAAAGTACAATACAATATGATACAGACGTTGTCCACTATTTGCCCATAGGCTTCAGTAATAAAATACACAGTAAGTGATTCGGAAACAGGAAATGCGTTTGTTTGTTTTTTGGAGCTTGTCCTATTTCCGCATAACACTACCAATCAATATCAGTCATCAGTATTAGATGACATACATATTGACCCTGTGCCGTTTTCCCCATCTAACAGAAACGTACGAGCGTCTACGAGAAAGAGAAGGACATCATCTCTGTGGTAAGTCACTTAAAATCTTGTGCTCTTTTATCCCTCTTATTTTATTTTTTAAAATAATTATCCCATTTCTCTCGTGGCCAAAGTGCCGTCAATTGGTGGTGGTGTGCGACGAGATCCTGAGCTGCAGTCCGCAAGCTCTGCTCACCAACACCACACAGATTGAGAGTGTCGACCTGGTGCCCGCTTCACCGGGAGACCAGCTGGTAATTTTTAAAAAATTATTATAATTATGATTTTTATTATTATTATTATTTTGAGTGTCCATCTGAAGTTTTCAATCACACTGACCTTCAAACACACCAAACGTATCTCTTCCTCCTCAGTCGTAAATCTTTTTTTTTTAATGTGCTTTCAGCATTAGTTTACGTCATTGCCTGCCTCTTCTCTCAAACTCAAGGTCGTTGATACCTTATGAAACCGGTTGAACAATACACCGCGCCGAAGCCGAATGCACTCAAAGCAATGATTTCACCACCTTTTCACTCATTTGCCTCTTTTAGCATCATCGTCTCGCGTCCTTTTCTTATTCAAAGGAACACCTATTAAGGTCACTTTCCTCCCCTTCTTATGAAAGTGACGAGCTCGCCTGCTGCATGACCATAATGGCGCTCCTGATTGCTTTGTCATCTGTACCATTCTCTTTCAGAAGCTCTTAAAAAAAATCAATACATTTTGTTTAACATCGAGATGTATTATTAGTTAGGTTTTATATTTAATTGAACAGAAATGCTTGGGGGTTTGGTTTGAGACTTTATTTTAAATGAAACTTTGGCAAAGAGATGCATTTATTTTATATTCGGCTGTGGTTTTACTTAGAATTTTGGACAGTGTAATATGTATATTGGTATTTAATATTTAACTCTTATAATATTTAATTGTTTTATTTAATTGAAAGCTTGGTTCGTTTATGATTTTAGATGTTTTCGTAACTTATGAAAACGGTTTATGTACTGCACGATTTTACTTCAACTTTCACGTACAAATAAGTAAGATGGAGATGAATGGGGAAACTAACTAATTGCAGCAAGTGACGTAAATTGCAATAAGAATGATTCTTGATTTTTCAAGCGATGAACCAAAGCAAGCACATTTGCACGAGAATATTCTTCGATGGTATATTTTTGTGATGAAGATCGCTCTTTTAGTGACTAAACACTTTGAGAAATTTGGCAACGAGTGTAAATCTACTATGTGTAGCCATGTGAAACGTATCGATCGGGTCTCGAGGGTGAGATTAGCATGCTCCTATGGTTGAATAGAACGAATCAGAGCAAGCTCATGACTAATTACCGAGAGAGCCGTCAATACATCTGGAGACAGGCATCGATATTTCACACAGTGATGACTGAACAATGCTCCCGTGTGTGTGTGTGTGTGTGTGTGTGTGTGTGTGTGTGTGTGTGTGTGTGTGCGCGCGCGCGAATCTGTGAACAACACGTCATGTTTTGCTTTTCATTCTTTTGCCTTTGCGCTTTTCATATAAAAATCCGATGTGTTCCAACTTTTAACACAGCGAGGAACTTGTTCCATCACGATAATCAATGTTCTGTAAGTGTTAAAAGAGACGCATAAAGGTTTTCTTCTCCTTATTATGAAATACGTCATACGTGGTGGTGATCAGATCAGCAAGTTCCGTATTAAACAAGAGCGACATATTAGTTTTCTTTACAATTTCTTATACAAAAGAGAACAAATTTACCTGGTTTCGGGAAGAGAAAGGCGTGCGCAGTTAATAATAGTGTCGAATTTCACCTCTTGTTTGGGTGAGAAAATATTTAACCCTTTGCGAACCCACTTGGACAACTGAGCAACAACAAATGCAGACTCAAATGTCGACTCTCACAAAATATTATTAGGTTTTTAACTTCTACTACTGAATTAGAAACAGTAATATGAGTACTGTATAATAAGAACTTGTCGTTAATTCAGGAGTTGACTTGTCACCCAGTTTTCCAACTACAATTCCCAAAATGCACCACGGAGGCGTCCCCGGAAATGAATACTATCTACTGTCAACTGTGCCACTACTTCCGGTATCCGCGGCGACATGACGCAGCTGCGCGATGCGTCAACCTCGTCCACAAGTTTGCTCTTCACGTGTGAGGCACGTTTTAAACTTTAAACGGTCGTAGAATAAAAAGGATTGTGGCTAGAAAAGGAATCCCTTTACTGTAAATCACATGACGAAAGTGCCACTCCTTTAAAATTCAACAGTATCTTTCGTTTTGTAGCGTTTTTAGCCCATCTTTATTACTCTAATTGTGTTTATTTTTTATAAAAATTTTTTTTGGGGAAGATGACTTCTCAGGAGGTGCGTCTGTGCGGGCTTCTGCTTCGGGAGCACTTTGGAGAAGTTGTGGAGAAAGTGGGCACAACTCTGCTCAGAGGTGGCACTCAAAATCTGAGGAACATCCTTCAAGAAACTGGCGTCTCTCTGGATTTGGTAACCCCGCTACTTGTATTACACGTTACTCTTGTAATGATGCAAAATGTAGCTACTTTCTACAATGGTTGTCCTCATGAGGGTCGTGGGTCAGGTGGAGCCCGTCTCCGCTTACTGGGCGAGAAGCCAAGCCCAAAGCTCCAAATTATATTTTGTCTTTGTGGGGCAGTTTTGCTCATCAGTGATTTAATTTGAGGAGCAGCTTTATGATTTTGAGGAGCATTTTCTTCCATGGACCCGAAGTAAAGATTGTATTAAATTATTGCATTTTAAAAAAGCAGCAAACTCACTTTTCTTGTCAAAAAACACTTCCAGCGGGGCAATTTTAAACTTGGCAGTTCTGAATGTGTTTTATGATCTACCCTAGAAGGTGAATGGAGGTACGGTGCACGTTTTCATGGCCGTTTTGTGCTTGTGATGGCAGGTGAAAAAGTCGCTCTGTGTGCTGGTGCAACACGGAACTTGCGTGTTCAGCCCGGGCCGCAAAGGACGCGGCAGCCCCAGCGAATATCGCGCCAGCTGCCACCTCATTCTGAGGATCCTCCGCTACCCGCGCTACATCTACACCGCCAAGACGCTCTACGGCGACACCGGAGAGCTCATCGTTGAGGAAATGCTGCAGAGAGGTCGCGTGACCATGAGCAACATTGTTAAAACAGTCGCGGATCGCCTCACGCAGACCATGGAAGGTCAGTAACTCCCATGAAGAAATTTGAATTTTTTTTTTTTTTGGAGGGCCTGGCCGATTCATCAATTCTTGCCCTTTCAAAAATAATGATAATCGGCTGGAGTTTTACCAATTTAACATCCGATATTATCTTAATTTAGAATGGAACAGTAAAGAATTGGAGTAGCGCAGAATAATGTCCTTGTGCAGATTGTACACCAGATAAAGTTTAGACGACATAGTTGTCACGTAACTGTGCTTGAACACGCCGAGACGGAGAAAAAAAATCTGAATCCGTCACGCCCTATTTGTAATTATTATTATTATTTTTTGTATTGCACTCGTCTCATTGTGCTGCTTGTGTGTGTGGGCTGACAGAGGGCCACAGCATGGAATACAAGGAAGTGTGTTCTGCCTTTTCCAAACTGGTGGAGACTCATTTTCTTCAACGCTGCCCTCGGACGGCTAGCAAAGCCGCTGCGGATTCAACGGAAGCTCCCGCCAGCACCGAGCCGCCGGCTCCAGAGAGTTTTGCCGACTGCTACACGGTGCCGCAGGTGACGCTGATAGGACGAGGAAAGAGGCAGTTGGAGGATGCCGAAGAGCAAAGCGTTGCAAAGAAGGCCAGGACGGACTCAGCGGTGCCTGTCACACACACTCGCATATACTCATTGATATTTTCAGTACAATTGCCAAAATGAATATAGAATGGTTTCAATTATTGCTCAGACTCACGGCGACGAGGGCATTTACTGGCAGGTGAACTTTGAGCGATTCCATATGTACTTTCGAGACCAGGCCATCATCGGCGCGGTGGCCAACAAGCTGGACCAGGTCGGGCTTTTTGGCACAGTCACCTTGGCCGTTGCGCACGGTCGAATTTGAAACTTTTTTTGCCTCCGCGCTTTCACATCAGACCAGCAGTGAGATCGTAAGGACCATGCTGAGGATGAGCGAGGTGACCACCCCGCCCGCGGCCGCCTCCACCAAGCCCCTGTCGGCCAACGAGATCTTCAGATCCCTGCCGGCTGGCTACAACATCCCCAGACAAGTTCTGGACCAGTACCTCTCTCTGCTGGTGGATGACCCGGTATGAAAACTTCACATCACAAAAAACAAACAAACAAACAAAACATTGACACCGTTTGTTTTTTGTTAGATGGAGTTTGTGAGCAAAGCTGGCGAGAGTGGAGGCGGGATGTACGTTGTCAGTATCCTTTTCTGAAAAAAAAATTAAAAAACAAAAACAAAAAAAACAAAAAACATATTGTCTGTCTGTACGTGCCCAGAAAATAACTGGCAAATCATCCAGAGTTTACTCTGCCTTCCCCCCCGTCCCCTAAAGTCAGCTGGGAAAGGCTCCAGCCCATCCATGACGCTTAACGGGATAAGCGGGATGGGAAACGGAGGGATGCATTTTCCTCAACACAAGTATAGGTTTATATCCTTAACTAGTGACGGACTGTTAAACGGCTGGGCTACATCTTGGCGCAGATCGGCATCAGCTTTTAAAAAAAAAAAAAAAATCCAACAGCCGATAAAGCGATCAATTAAGAAATAGGTTATTTGGAGATGTTAGCTTCTCTGCTAGCACCTGAAATTGGTCACGTTCTCATGTTGTGAATGCACTTTTTTTTTTTCAACTTCGTAAGTGACAAGCAAAAAATCGTGATTTCAGTTTTACTGTGGAACATTTTATGGAGCTTGTTTTTTGTTGTTGACAATTTTAAAAGGTTTTTCTTTGAATTTTTAAACACAGATATAAGAATAGGAAAAAATAACTTGCATGTTGGTTAGTATCCTTTGAAGGAATTTGAACAAATGAAGCAACGGGAGTTTGTCGCGATGACTCAAAATTTTGATGGCAATCTTTTCACTTTTTACCACCAAATGAATATCGCCTTCAAATAGCGGTTATCGGCCTCCTGGGCAACGAATAACCGGTTTCACGATAAGCACTGGGGGGCGGGGGGGTTTCCATCTCTCACTGTCCTTGACTAAAGTGTCAGATTTGCACCGAGTACTTTCCAATCTAGCGCGAGCCACGCTGGAGTCTGTCGTGCAGGAGAGGTGAGCTGGTCTTTGAACCCTTTCCACTCCACTTGAAGCTCACGTTCATCCAAACCGTGTCCTTGTCACCCCATTTTGGCAGGTTCGGATCCCGATCGGCACGTATCTTCCGCCTACTGCTGAAGAAGAAACATCTGGAGCAGAAGCAGGTGGAGGATTTTGCCATGATTCCCGCCAAGGAGGCCAAAGACATGCTCTACACGCTTCTCTCACAGAACCTGGTCCAGCTCCAGGTAGACCACTGATTCGGAGAACACGTTAGGTTTTTTTTTCCAGGGGTAGTTTTTTTTTTTAGTAATTTTTGCTTCAAACCTTCATGTTCTCGCCAGGAAATCCCAAAGACTCCAGACTTTGCTCCGTCTCGCACATTTTATCTTTACTCCGTCAACCAGCTCTCGACGGCCAGGATGCTGCTTCAAAACTGCTACAAGGTAAAACCTGCTGTGCCCTGATTGATGTACAGCTCTGGGGGGGAAAAAAACCCCAAGAGACTGGAATACATTTTTTGCCAATAAATGCGGTAAATCACTGGGTCTCGAACTTTTTACATTTAAAAAAAATGCATAGCCGTCAAATTACCACCATCCTAAAAATTCTATGTAGGTTTTAAGTATGTGACAAAGGCTTTAGTCCTGTAACATATATTTGATATTATTGCAAGCAAATGTAACGTAACATTGCAGCTTTCCAATGTCAGTCCTGCGCTGCAATCCAGGAATGTAAGCAACTGTATTAAAAAATAATAATCATACAAAAAAATACAACCAAACTGTACTTAACAAATATGGATTAAAAAAACAAAATAAAACAACTTTGTATCATTATGAATTGTTAACATTTAATTCAGTGGTTTGTCTTGTGCCACTAGAGGGAGCCCACGTACCACCAGGGGTACTCATACCACGTTTTGAGAACCACCTCTGTAAATGGAAATCCATGTATTTGGATTTGAAATTTGGGAGTTTTGTCAGCAGTTTATAGAATTAACATCTGTTCAAATCAAATTCTAATATTTTACTCAAATAACCTTAAAAGTAGCAAAATCAGAATCTTCCTTTTTCCCCAGAGCGGTGCATAAGCTGTCCTTCCCTCCATGTCTGAAGGGAAGCTTTTGAATTTGTGTGTGTGTGCGTGCGCGTGTGTGCGCGCAGACGGTGGCAAACCTCATCCACAGACGTCTGTTTGAGACATCCAACAGCAAGTGAGCACCCGCTCTTGATTGCGTAAAGGCGTGGGCGTCAGGCAGTTTCAAAGTGTTGTGTTTGATTGGCAGGCGCCTCCTGGAGAAGTCTCAGCGCATCGAGGCCATCCTGGCCTCCTTGCAGGCCGGCGGGGCTGAACCGGAGCAGCTGACGGAGGTGGAGGAGATGATCACTGCTCCCGAAAAGCAGCAGCTGGACTCCCTGCGGCTTCATATCAATAAGTAGGAATGCAGAGCGTGCAGGCGAATTGTCGCCTCGGATTCTCGCTGATGTCCTCTTTGTTCCTGTTCCCCGCACAAGGTTGGATTCGGCCGAGAACCAAGTGGACGAAACCATTTTCCTGCTCGAATCTTACATCCACGCCACTGCCTCATCCTCAAGTTGAGTCATCCCTTATCATATTTGCAAACTGTCAAAACGTCAATTCATGATTTTATAGTTGATTTAAGTCGGTTGTGAATTTTTGTCCAGTTTAGCAATGATTGTTTAATAAAAATCTGAGTGGGATGTTGTTGATTTTTTTTTTTTTTGATTTATTGTAGCTTCCATCCTATTTGCCTTATGTCTCATGCGGGGCACTCTATATATGAAAACAGTTTTAAAATAGGCCATTCATTGAAGGTGCTCCTTATACTCCATAGCGCCTTATAGTGCAGAAAATACGGTAAATATTTCTCAGTAACTGACAGTCAAGTCAAACTCATTCAATGGAATGCAGACCTGTTGGTGAAAAGAGTAAACCGAAATGCAATGGAGCTATTGGCCTTTTCTGAAATGTGAGGCAATCGATGACAATGAAAGGCGTGGACAATGTGACGTCTTTGCCATGAAAGTATCACAAGAGTTGCGTTTTAACCAGATTTGCGCCTCTCCATCAAGGATTACGGAAACTGACGCTGTCATTTTTGGACACTCTCTCTTATCCTCACACTTTTGTGTTTGTTGAAGGTAAAATGGTCGACAATGATTTTTTTTCATCCATTTAATTTATTTAAAAATTAGACACTTTTGAGAATCAGCGATTGTTTGAAATGTGAACCCCAAGACCATGTCTGTTTATTAAATAGAAGAAATGTGATTTGATCCACTTCCAAATAACAAAACAACTATTTACACAAGTGCACCCAATCCTGGAACTTGTGGCGAGTGCGTTTCTGTCGTAGGGCTGACGACCTCCCATAAGGAAGGACCCCCTCCCTGATGCTTTTTTTTCTGTCTTTGGGCCTCCTCGGAGGTGGAACAAGCCCGAAGAGCCAAGCGAGTCTCTTTCAGTCGTCTTGGTTCTCATCCTCTCTGTGCTTGCGCGCGAAGAAGCCAAGCTGCGTGCAAAATGACGATCAATGATTATCCCCAACTGCTCCGTCCACACGAGTTGACTTTTGAAACCTGAGTTTGTTCCGCGCGCTCACCTTCCATAGTATAAAGATGATGAGCGCCAGGAGCAGCAAGCCACCAATGATGCTCCCGATGAGAATCCACAGTGAGATGGGAATGGCTCGTCCCTTCAGCACCTCCAGAACAGTCTTTTGAGGCGAGAGGACATTTTGGAGAAAGTCAAAAGATTCCGTTTGCGGTGTGTAAACGTTGCTGCTGTTACCTCTCGCCAAACTGTCCCCGTGGCCAGGCTGATGAGGTTGGTCTCGTGAGGCGCGATCTGATACATGCCGACGATCCTCGCCGATTTATATTTGGCCTGCAGACAACAAGGACGCACAAGGCGTCATCTCAAGAGTACAATTACATAGCTGCCAAGTCCACGGGCGTATCGTGACGTTGACGCTCGCAGTCAAATGCAAAAACAGCACTGTGCTTAAAAAACAAAACAAAACGCATGTGTGTGTTGAAAACCCATGTCAAACGCAAGGCCCAGGGGCCAAATTTGGACAGCCACATCATTTTATATGGCCCGCGAAAGCAGATCAAACATGCCAACTTTCATGATGCTTTCTAAAATGTGTACCAAAAATTACAATTCTCATATGTAATCAATAAGAGATATTCTGAGCATTTTCTTGTTGCCAAACCTCTCATGCTAATAACTTAAACAAAAGTTGAATCAACAGTTATTCTTGACTTCTTGAGATGGTTTCGGTCATAACGGTAACTAAAATGTGGCCCGCGACAAAAATGAATTTGACCCCCCCTCGTTTAAAGGAAAGTCGAGTCACTCATGTCTTCATTCATATTCAACGAACGAAATATGAATCGGAATACCATAATTAGACTTGTGTGGGCACACAAAACACATGATTGTAAAAATCATTTTTAACTTTACTTCCCCTTTACCAATGTAATTTTTTTTCAGCGCTTGCATGCGTTTCCAAAGGTTTGCTTTTCAAAAGTTTCAGTCTTCTAAAACCGCCGTTTCCTCACCTTTAGATAACCAACGCACATTTTTACGAGCAAAAATGACTTAACGATTAAAATGTCATCAAATTGATACAGTACAGACAGAAATGATGAAGACTTTGTCTCAATTAAATCACAAATGGCTTCGTCTGTGTGAACATTTGGCACCACGTGGGCCCGTGGGCCTGCGTTCTAAAGACTTCGTACAAGCATCACAGGACGAGATTTTCTGAAATATTTGAAGGCAAACTGCTGCTCACCTGTCGGAAAAAGTCGTCATGGACTCTGCGGCTGAGGCGAATGACTTCAGCTTGTCCTTTCAGGAGCTGCTGGACTTGACACGTCACCTCGATGCACCATGACCTGCTGCAGTTCTACACAAACAGCAAAAAGCAGTTTGGCGGATGGCTCGGCCAACCAAATCACCGGATGGCGGCGATGCTGCGAGGTGGGTCCTCACCAGGACGTCATTCTCTATCATGTCTTCGGGGTGGAGGGGGCGCACGTCCCTCTGCCGGTTCTTCAGCTGCGCCAGATCACTCAGGACGCTGCAATTGACGGCCGTGGCCTGGGAGACACGTCGGGTGTGTCACACAGAAAGACGAGAAGGGCGCCGCCGGTAAACGAGGGACAACTCACGTTGTGCGAGGAGATGTCCGTGACCGTCATGAAGACTCGGTCTCCCGCAGCCGCCGAGGGCAGAAGGAGCCTCAACTCCAGATTACTCACAGGGTAACAACCCAGGTTCTGGAGCTTTAAAAAAAAAAAAAAAAAAAAATTAAAAATCAACAAATTTCGCAAAATCGGCTCTCTTTTTCTTGTATGAACCCGGAACGAAGTCATTGCCTGTGAGCGTACCTTAAAGTGCGTGTAGAACTCCGGCCCGATGGCTTCTGACATTGTCCGCGTGGGATGGACTTCATAACGGTTTAAATTCGAGTCGCTGCGGGAGTTGGAAAAAAAAAAAAAAGGAAGCAGGTAAAGACCCAAAGACGGGATGCCAAAAAGAGGCTAGAACACTGGTCACATTGCATCCACGGACCTGCTGACGAAGAGGTCGGGCTCATACTGGACAAAACTCTGCAGCTGGACACTGTTGTCCCCGAGAGTGTCGGCTCGCTCCACGCTGTCGCTGGCAACGTTCAACTTCATTTGGACTCGATTGTGCAAGGTGGCGCAGCTGAACTCAAACTCCAGCATGAAGTTAACCTTTGATCGCGTAGAAGAGACGAGATGCGTTACACGTGGACCGAGAGGGCGCGTTCCGAGTGTGGCGTGCGATGTGGTTGTCCCCGCGTGGGGTACCTTCGACTGGGAGCGAAAGACCGGGTAGCTGACGTTGCACGAGTGGCTATTGGAGCCCAGTCCTGTACACTCGATCTTGAAGTTGCCGTCCTCCTACAAACAAAAAGATGTTCAACGGTGCAGAAGGCCTTGTGGTCTAACAAACGCAGATTCCGAAATAATCCCCAAAAGCGTGATGTTCAATTACCGTATTTTCCACACTATAAGGGGCTTCGAAGTATAACGCGCACCTTCAGTGAACTGCCTATTTCCAAACGGTTTTCATATGTAGGGCGCACCACATTATTGGGCGCATAGAGTAGAAGCCACGATAGTGGCTGTGATTGCAGTATGCGTCCACTAGATGGAGTTACCCGAAAGGGAATACAATACAACACAATACAATTTATTGTTTAATATTTATGTAGCTTTCACAAACGCGGTAACAAAGCGCTTTACCGAACATTTAAAGAACTACGTCCAAGAAATCAGAATTTTGATCCATATAGAAGGTGTATCGGATTATAAAGCGCACTGTCGGCTTTTGAGAAAATCGAATGCTTCCCATAATCTCAAATCCGACAGGATGAATGGTTCGGGCATTTAAAATACCGGTAAATAATAATCTATGTCGGGGGTTTTTTTTCTTTTTTTTTTAAGTATGCGAAGAAATATTATCCAACAGCCACACAGACAACAAATCAATGACATTTCGAGATAAATAAAAAAACTCCGTGATCGTATTGATCAGTTATAATGACGAAAATGGTATCCCAATATGACCTCCATAATACTCTGTATTAAAAAACAAACAAAAAAAAAACAACAACAATAATAATGACAGTAATAAAATAAAACTGTATTCTGAATCTGGTGCTGTATGTTTTAGTTTATGTGTTGGGGTTTATGATGGTTTTTTTTCATCGTTCTTGTCCAGAATATTTCAATTGTGGGTCGTACCCGAATACTGAGGCTGGAGAAGTGCAGGTTGCGTGAATAGTGCAGCGTCAGGCTGGTGTTGTAGGCGTTTTCCAGTCTGTTCTCCAGTTGGACTTCCACTGACATCCGCCTACGAGGACTGCGGATCACATACGGTTTATGTCTGCGGGATGAAACGGGACAACTTTGACTCATTGGAACTTGAATGGAAGAATTGTAGCGTTCCGAGTGGCTGTTTACGCGACCTGACCTGGTTCCGGAGATGTCCATTTGGGCCTGTAGCACCAAATCGGTGGTGCACACGTCGTCCTCCCCGCAGTCTTTAAAGAAAGGGATCTGCTCAAGGAACACATGGAAAGAACATCATGTTTTGCCGAGGGGGAAAACAGGAACTGCGAGGCGAACCGATGTTCGCTCACATATTTCTTGACCGACGTCGGCCAGCCCTCGTCCAACACGGGACCGCTCTCGGTGTTGTTGATCTTGAAGCGCAGCGAGAAGCTGATCGGGCGGATATAGTCGGCCGTGTCCTATCAAAGACCAACAGATTAGAGCAAATTGTCAAACATACGGCCCGCGGGCCGGAACCGGTCCCCAATGAGGTTCGATTAGGCCTGCGGGATCATTTAAAAGTGAAAAAAAAATGCATAAAAGACACGGAATTAATATTTTTAAGAAGGTGCAATTCATGGAATATCCGTTAGGGGACACACT
>CAAKHF010021548.1:0-12188 GCA_901007745.1 Hippocampus kuda
TATTATACATAATAAAAAATATTTATTGTTCAATTAAGGATTTAATGTTATTTTTGAATTTCAAATGCACTTAGAATCTTTTCTGTTCCAGTTACTAAAGCTATTATTTAGTCAAAAAATAGTCTTTTTTGACTGAAGATGTACTTAACAAGCAATGAACCTCCCGCAATTGACGCGTTACCGTACGAGCACGCATACACACACGCACATATGCACGCCATGATGAGCAACAGCCATAGCCGCACCTAACATTAACGAAACAGAAAAATAAAGTAGATACAACAGTTTGTGAAAAGAAAATCACTGCCTACCTTAGTAGAGACGCACTTTTGCAGCGTGTTATGTGCATAAACATCACTATCATAGTTCACGTGTCCCATTTTAAAATGCTTCTCTTGGCGCTCAAGATTCACATTCTTTGCCAAGTGCCATCGGTGCATTGCAGATGAAACAAACTTTGAATGAGAATAATTTAAAAAAAAAAAAGATATATCCCAACAATTACCCATATTTATGTTATCTCGGGAAAGACACCTGCACCACAGCCTTCACTAGAAAAAGATGCAAGAGCGGAGTCAGGAGGAAGAGGCATGAGTCACAACGTGTCCAACCTTATATTGACCATTAAATTTATTTTACACTATTTCTTATTTGTAAGAAAACATTCATATATATTTTTTAATTTGTATATTTTATAATACAGTATTGTAAAAAATAAAGTTGACCACTTCACGGATTTCGACGATCACGGGTTCTTTTTGGGAACATAACCATCACAATGAATGAGGGTTCACTGTATATTCTTTTTACAATACAATACATGCTGATTTATATAGCGCTTTCACAACAGCGGCAGCTGTAACAAAGCACTTCACAAATCAGTTAACATAAAGTAAAATAATAAACACAACACATAACATAAGACACGGACAGTTGTGCAGTCCTAACCACTTTTCCAGCACACGCTTTGTTGTTTGAAGCAGTTTGAGATGAAAGAGGAGAGAATCAAAGTGTCCTTTCACCAGTGGATCAGAGACGTCATGCTCAAAATGGGCACACGTTGGCTACAAGCTAAGTTTCAAAGTCAACAAGAAGCTGTAGCATCCATTGATGAAAAAAGAGATTGGTTCACTTCTCCTCATTTTCCTAAAAATATAGTGATTTACAGTGAATTTTCTGTCTGTATCTCATTTGGTGAGGCAAGGAATGGTTTCCAGAGCTGCTACTTGGCGGGCTAACTGACGTTCCTGCTAAGCAGAGATTCTAAACTGGTGGGTCAGGTCCTAAAAGTGGGCCAACGGATTCATTTTGCATGGTCACAAATAGAAAAAAAATATGTGGTTGAGGTTAGGGGATGATGGTGGCTCCAACTCGGCCTGTCACGATAATTACTATATCTATCGACTTTGTCCTCAATGAGAAAAATATTGACGATAGTTTTTTCCAACAGGATAAATAATCATTTACATGCGCTTTTGTTTCCATACATCAGGGGTGTCCAAACTCGGTCCTCAAGGGCCAATTTCCTGCCTGTTTTCCATCTCTCCCGGCTGCAATACACATGATTCAAATAATCAGGATCTTTCTAATGTCGCTCCAGAGCTGGCTGATGAGCTGATCATGAATCAGGTGTGTCGCTACCGCGAGAGGTGGAAAACAGGCAGGACAGCGGCCCTCCAGACCCGGAGATGGACATGCCTGCCATACATCATCAACAATCACTGGTTGCCTCCTCTGTCAGTCAGCCTGCTCGCCACTCTATGCTTTTGGCACTGACACATACGCGAACACAATGATGGTACGGCTTCTGAAACCCATTCTAACAGTTTGGCTCGCATGTGTCCAATGGGTTCTTCATAGGCACATGCAACTCGTTCTCATTTATTAATGAGACGCAGCGGTGTATGGGAGCACTTAATAACAGCCATGTAGCATTAATGCTGCAGGCACAACTATGCGCACCGGCTAACGACTGTGGTGCTTTTTTTTGCACTATTTAATTGGTTGTTTATGCACCATTGGATCTGCAAACATTTGTTACGCCCACCAGGAACTTAAAGAGATCGTAGACGGGCACCAGACATCAGTTTCAAGTGTGTTACGAGTCTGGATCTTTCCAGTGCATTGAGGCAGCTTACAGCTTGCTTGTCGCTATACATTCATACAAGTGCATCAGTCTAAGTTGCTTTATATCAGATTTATTTATTTGGGCTTTTTTTTCCAGGTAAGTATTGATTAGAGAAGTTGGAAACCATCTTTGAGCCAAGGTACCTATTTTGCATTACAATTTCAAATGGGTCACAACTAAACAAAAATACTGTTTACTGAAATAATAATCCTGCCTACTCTCACTTTAGTCACATAAAAAGTCAATGCGTGACAGGTTGCACAATTAACACGCGTGAGGTGGCCCAAGCGAGGGTGAGCCCATTTGCTCAAGTTGAGAAATTTGAAAGACGCCACCCACTGCGTCGTGACAGACAATTGGCGTCGAGAATGGACTTATCACATCACACAGACAGCATCCTTAAGAAAGTGAAAAAACAAACAAAAATAAAACGCTGCAGTCTGTGCCGCGTGCACGAAAGAAAAAATGTTGAAGAAAATAATCATTGTGGTCTGTGAGCACTGGGAGCTGTACAACAACAGCTAGCTTCCAACACTGGCTGAGGCCAAGCCAAAAAGAAGCAGGCTTTGAGAAAGGGGAAGTAAGGAAGTTGGGGTACCTAGGAAGTGTACTTATTCGTTTACAGCTGTTCAACTGTGACCAAGATAGCAATCGTCTTTACAATTAATTTTAGCACATCCACCAGCAACCTAATTGAACAACGCTGTTTTTTTTCTGTCAGAAAAGTAGGAGCGGCCCCCTCTTACCTGTTGTGGCGGGGTGCTAGTGAAGCAGCTACGTATGTAGTCTGCGATTAAACTCCCTCCCTGAATGAAGTAACACTTACATATAAAGTGACATTTTTGGAATCAGTCTGAACGTAAGATTTCAGATTTTCGGACCGTTCTGTCGTTGGCTGTACGTATTTTCTCTCTAAAAAATGTATTTGCATCAATCACTTATTCTGGCGTTTGATGACAACATTAAATGACTTCCTGCTGGTTTAGCATTGTTTAGCCGAGACAGTTCTTTCCCTCTTGAATATTACTCATCCTCCTTTAGATATTTGTCAGAAGTGTTGCTTATTCACCAACATGGAGGTTGTGATTAAGGACTTTTAGCGAAATGGCTGTTGTTTAGTCGCCATGTGAGCCATTCAGCCACAACTGCAGAGCTGCAAAGCAAATTTTGTTCATGGGGGAAGATGCTAAAAATTGAGCTTTTGTCAAAAATTATCTCCCCCTGTTGAACTGGTCTAATGTGTTCTGTTGGAACCCTTCACCCAGTCCTTCTATGTTTAATACTTGTCTTAATATATTAAGGGTAACTACCAGAACAGGAACACTTTTCATTAAATTATTTTCCAAGAGTTTTCCAGGACTTTTCCGGGGATTTTCTAGGACTTTATCATCCGCTACAATATCAGCCAAGATATCACAACATTAAAAAATTATGGGGCAGCCGCAATCAGAGGTAGAGCGAATTGTTCAGTAACCACCGGATCGACTGTTTAATTCCCGCTCTGTCTGAGTCTTTTGTAGTTGTGTCCTTGGGCAAGACACTTCACCCACCTTGCCTTCAGCGTCACTCACTGATGTACGGCTGAGTGTGAATTTTTGTTCGTGGCACATTGGCAGCCATGCTTTAGTCGGCCTGGCCCAGAGCAGCTGTGGCTACAGAATGTCGTTTACCATGACCAGAGTGTGAATGTGTGAGTGCTGAAGCCTCTCTGAGTGTCCAAAATAGTGCTGTATACATCTGATGCATTGTTATTATTACGAATGTCCACCTCCAAGCTTTGAAGAAATGTTATTTTCCACAAATGTACCTTAATTATTGTACAATTAGCCAGATTGCTTGAATGTTACCAAATGCCATACCAAGTTGGCTCACACCCCCACCCTCTGCAGCCCCTCCCAAAAAACATCCCTTTCACAGCTGTATAGCGATTGTCATCATTCACCCCAAAACAGTCATACAAAAGTACGACTCATTCACTAAACGTCACAACACAGACATACTACAGGTCCGTGTCAAAAAATTTGCATATTGTGATAAAGGTCATTATTTTCTGTAATGTACTGATAAATATTAGACTTTCATATATTTTAGATTCGTTGCACACAATTGAAAGTTCAAGCCTTTCATTGTTTTAATAGTGATAATTTTGGAAAAATACAGGAAAAAACTAAAATCCCTATTTCAAATAATTAGCATATTTCATCCGACCAATTAAAAAAAAAGTGTTTTTAATACAGAAAAAGTCAACCGTCAAATAACAATGTTCAGTTATGCACTCACTACTTGGTCGGGAATCCTTTTGCAGAAATGACTGCTTCAAGGCGGCGTGGCATGTAGGGAATCAGCTTGTGGCACTGCTGAGGTGTTATGGAGGCCCAGGATGCTTCGATAGCGGCCTTAAGCTCATCCACAATGTTGGGTCTGGTGTCTCTCAAATTCCTCTTCACAATATCCCACAGATTCTCTTTGAGCACAGTAATACCATGGTCACTAAACCATTTACCAGTGGTTTTGGCACTGTGAGCAGGTGCCAGGTCGTGCTGAAAAATGAAATCTTCATCTCCATAAAGCTTTTCAGTAGATGGAACATTAAGTACTCGAAAATCTTCCAATAGCTGGCTGCATTGCCCTGCCCTTGATAAAACACAGCGGACCAACACCAGGAGCTGACATTGCACCGCAGACCATCACCGACTGTGGGTACTTGACACTGGACTTGAGGCATTTTGGCATTTCCTTCTCGCCAGTCTTCCTCCAGACTTTGGCACCTTGATTTCCGAATGACATGAAAAATTTGTTTTCATCCGAAAAAAGTACTTTGGACCACCGAGCAACAGTCCAGTGCTGCTTCTCTGTAGCCTAGGTCAGCCGCTTCTATGACTGTTTCTGGTTCAAAAGTGACTTGAACTGGGGAATGCGGCGCCTGACCTGTAGCCCCGCCTGTGCATGGTGGTTCTGGATGCTTCTACTGCAGACTCAGTCCACTGCTTCCACAGGTCCCCCAAGGTTTAGAATCGGCCCTTCTCTACAATCTTCCTCAGGGTCCAGTCTCCTCTTCTGGTTGTGCAGCGTTTTCTGCCACACTTTTTCCTTCCCACAGAGGTGCCTTGATTCAGCACTCTGGGAACAGCCTATTTGGTCAGAGATTTTTTTTCTGTGTCTTACCCTCTTGTTTGAGGGTGTCAATGGTGGCCTTCTGGATGGCAGTCGGGTGGGCAGTCTTACCCATGATTGTAATTTTAAGTCATGAACCAGGCTGGGAGTTTTTAAAAGCCTCAGGAATCATTTGCGGGTGATTAGCGTTCACTCATTGATTCAGATGATTAGGTTAATAGCTACTTAAGAGTACCTTTTCATGATATGCTAATTTTTTGAGAGAGGAATTTTGGGTTTTCATGAGCTGTTTGCCAAAATCATCAGTATTAAAACAATAAAAGACCTCAAATATTTCAGTTGATGTGCAATAAATCTAAAATATATGAATGTTGAATTTTTATCATTACATTATGGGAAAATATCTGTAAGATCTCACTCCGCTGCTGACAGCGAAATTACTTTGATTGCTTATTAAAGCATCCATCCATTTTCCGATCCGCTTATCCTCACAAAGGTCGCGGGGGGTGCTGGAGCCTATCCCAGCTGTCTTCGGGCAGTAGGCGGGGGACACCCTGAACCGGTTGCCAACCAATCGCAGCGCACACAGAGACGAACAGCCATCCGCATACCTGGAGAAAACCCACGCAGGCCAGGTTGAGAACATGCAAACTCCACACAGGGAGGCCGGAGCTGGAATTGAACCTCTGCACTCTGAAGTTGACGTGCTGACCACGGGACCACCCAAAATAAACACTGCTTCGTAAAGCAAGACGATGGAATACAGCTGATTGACTGATGGGTTGAAGTGAGGCCAAAGCCCATGTCACCATCCTTGGCACTGCCACAACCAGGTTGACTAGTCCAGGGGCCTTACACTAGCTAAAATTGCATGAAAAGTTGGACACACACAGTATTTCAATACCGCTGAATTCCTCATGAAGTTTTATAATTCACTCCCTTTTTATGTTTCTGCTGTCAACTGCTTCTGCCCTGTCAATACTGAGAGAAACGTGGTCCAGTAAGACTACATGTTACACTTCGCTCGTTCAAAGTCGCCGTCATGGTTACTACAGCTCTTTGAAACCAGAATGTATTTAATCTCAACGGGCCCACAACATATCTTTGTCACTCAACATCGGAGACAGAGAAAGGGAGAGAAACCACACACTCCATATACAGTGCTACAGCAACACTCTCGAACAGAAACTTGCCAGTTTTCGCTTACTGGGGTATGAAAAGTCATTAAATCTACCAACAAAGTCATATGAGAACACAGGGCATTGGGAATATGCAATTTGATTGAGTGGGCGTGTCACACTGGGCAATGGTGAAGAGAGACATACATGTCTGTTTAACCCATTTGCGTTCAACCACACAAAAGGGACAAAGGCAGGAGGAAAAGTAAATTTCCAGGACAAAAAGCTTTTCATTTTGCTCTGTTTCTCATGTTCCATCTTTTTTCTTTGACTGGAAAATTGGTCAATCATTTTCAAGGTTTTCCAGGCTACGTGGGAACCTTGTAGAAGACTGCATATTCTCAGTAGAAATACAGTATTTAATGGATGCCAGAAAGATCAAGACACTGCTTTGGAGCCTTTCCCTACTAGATTGTGGAAGGAGGTCTAATTTGTCAAAAATGGTTGCTATTCTTGAGACTCCCTTGGCCGTCCATCCAACAGGGTGGAGACTCTACCTCGACCATCTGCCAATTTGTGACTCCCCAGTCTTGACTGGTTCCAGCTCGGTGTGTGAGCCAGGGTGCAGAACTCAAGACAATCATCTCCAACTAATCTTATTGCGGTAGAGTCCAAATCAGCCAATCAGAAGATAAGAAAAGAAAACCTTTATTTGTCCCACAATGGGGAAATTTGCAAAATTGCAAAAAATTGCAAAAACTGAATCACCTGTAAACTTCAAGCTGACTCATTCATTGCCATTGAATGGGAGCTATTGTATACAACAGGGATGGGCACCTTAAATGCTAGAGGGGCCACACTTTTAATCAAGGGGTCAATAGTGTATCAAACTTTCCCAGAAAAGCTAAAGCTTGAATTTTATTTCATTTAAATCCATAAACATTTGGCACACGGTGTAAGCCTTTTATGGGTTTAGGGACACAAACGCTGGCATTTCTTTTTTGCATACGTTTTATGCAGCGCCTTCTCACCATTGAAAGCATTCACAATGTCAGAATGGTTTTTATGGACCCTCACTCGGGTCCAAGAAACATAACAAGCTCAAGATTGCTGGGCGCCAATGTCAAGGATGAAGCCAACCTTCTGGAACCAGAATCAGATGCAAACATGATTTGTTTGTTAGCTGCTGGCCTGGATCCAGGCAAGTCACACACCATTGAAAGTTTCCTCCTCACAGGGTGCTGCACTTCAGTGAGAGCAACTGGAAGAGCAAAGCTGGCTGTTCACACACATGAGCACTGAAATTGCATTTAAAGTTATTGATGTGTGTTATCCATGACACACAACCCCACTCACACACACACACACACACACAAAAACACCACCCACATGTACAAATTGACTTATTGTTCCCATTGCTTTTTTCAAGGAAGAGGTGAAACAGAGATAACAAATTTGATGAAATTTAAGTGAAAAACTGATTACTTCAAGGTATCTACAAGGGCACAAGAGGAAACTCATGAATTTGCCCCACCACAGACTCATGATTTCCAACTTCTGTTCGGCAGCAAAGAGCTAAGAATAGGGGGTATGGTGGGCAGGACAGAGACGAACAACCAAGCGCGCACGCACTCACACCAAAGGACAATTTAGTGTAAAAATACATTTTTTTCAAGTCCGCAAAAGGTCCGCGAGAAGCTGCGAAAGTAAGCAAAACAACAGCGAGTCACATAGAGCAACATATACAGTACTGTACTACATGTATATGAAAAAAAAATTATGAATATGTTTGAAAAAATCCGCGATGCACTGAAGCCGCGATAAACAAACCGTGAAATAGCGAGGGATCACTCTACATAATGCTAACATTCAAACCAAAAATGGCTCTCATAGGAAAAAAATTAACTTCCATTTTCAAAAGAAATATATGTACCCCAAAACATCACTAGATGACAGTATCACTCTGCAAATGCGTTCCTGTTCCTGTTACGTGTCTTTCAGGTGTCTGTTCAGGGTGATAAGATAAGATAAGATAAGATATGAAAACCTTTATTACGCGTCTTTCAGGTGTCTTTTCAGGGTGATAAGATAAGAAAACCTTTATTAGTCTCGCTTTAGGAATGTTAAAATATTGTAAGCCTGTACAGTTAAAAAGTTTTTTTCATGTGGCCGACAGTTTGACCGTAAAACAGATGATTGTTTTTACATTATTTCTTTTTTACATGAACCTGTAACATAATAATTAACTTAGACTGAAAGCTGCCTTAAAGGACTGTATGCGTATGCGTGTGTGTGTGTGTGTGTGTGTGTGTGTGTCTGTGTGTGTGTGTGTGTGCGCGCGCGCATGCTGACCCGTGCATCGTACTCCATCACAAAAGGCGGGATGTCAATCTGCTCCGGCCTGATGCAGGTAAAGAGCTGCTGCAGATTGTCAAGGTACCGCACCTTGTCCTTCATGCCAGAAATGCTGAAGGTGGTGAAGAACCAAGTAGACACCTGCAGGTTTTAACAAGAGAGGCCACGTGGCAGGATGACATGCTTCAATTGGTCTTTTAAGAAGAAAACCTTTAACAGAGAACGACACATGAAATAGATGATGGAATCGTTTTTTTATGGGGTCTTTTACAGCAGTCTGCATCTCCCCATCTATTATTCATACTGATTTATGGATCACTGTGACATATCAAAACTTTGTACAGTTTCACGACTCAAAACATTAAAATGTGTTTTCTATTTTCTCTTACATAATCTCAAATTTATTTATCGGGGACTTTGAAAACAACCACAGTTGCATACAAAGTGTTGTACATAAATTGAAAATCAGACAAAAACAAAGACAGTTCAAACACTAAATTAATAACATGAAACAATGAACACAATAAAACAGTCAAACAATTTTGAGTGGTGAGTCTTACCTTTGAGCGAAATGTTGGATGTACAAAGTAGAAGGCCTTTAAATTCTTCTTAAACCTGCAATGCATGAGACAGAAAATATGAAGATTTTTGAAGAAGAATGACATACTTAAGATCAAAATATGTTGATGCATTATGCATTAAGATGCATTACATATAGTACATGTGCTGCTGTAAATGTTATAAAAATAAACTAAATTTAAAGATTTTTTCATGCCAGCGAGAGGCACTTTCACATAAAAATCCAGCAAAATTGCTGCATCAGAGCCATTACAGAAATTCAACATTTACTGTATTGGCCTTTGCCTTTCGCTTACTGAAGGCACGACTTCCTGTGTCGATCTCCTCTTCAACGGGGAGAGGTATTAGAATTAAGTAAGCTAACCACAATTACTTTTCTATACAGTAGATGTGCAGTTCCCTAACTTAATACCTTGTGTGATCATTACAAGTATTAATGAGGACACTGGAAACAACTGCACACCTGCATTTAACCCTTTCAGAGACAGCGGTCACTACAGTGGACAGCTTATCATGTTATCAGGTTGCAGGTTATCATTTTTGGTGCATGAAAGGGTTAATGTATGAATCTCCAGAAGGCAACATATACATGCACATCAGATTACATTAGGTGGAGGAGGAGGGGATGGACAGCTACGGCTATACAGAAGGGACAATCTTAAAGTAAGGGTTCTTGAATTTTACACGTGGCTTGGTTAGTAGTAATGAATTAGGCTCGGAAAAATGCATAAGAGCTGAAAAATACACCTCGATAATGACATCTATTCACTTTTGTATATTGCACAGACCATTATGACGATGTCGAAATTTTTCCGATAATACTGATTTATGTGAAGACACTGATTGTGTTAATGATTTCTCACAATAATGTTAATCTCTGCCAGTGTACGTTTTCAAATGATTATTTCTACAAGATTCCTTGAAAACCACGTCTTATGGGGCGGCATGGCTAAGTGGTAGAGTGCTGGTTTCCCTACCCAGAGGTTGGGGGTTCAATTGCCAGCCATTGTGACCACGTTGAAATGTTCTTGAGCAAGATACTGACCCCCGCTGCTAATACTGTGTCATCAGTAGGTCAACGAGGAAAGAGTGTTAGCTTTGAGTCCCTAAGGTAAAAAAGCACTACACAAGGTATCATTGGTGGGCTATTTTCAGAACAGTCCTGCGGGCTATTCATGTTGTCCTTGGGGGCTGCCTGGTGCCCATGGACGCCACAGTGGTGACCTCTGCCCCATTGTACAGTGTCAACTGCACAGACACTGAAACACAATGTTGAGTGAGGATATGTCCACCATGTATTGTATTAAAGCCTGAATGTATGGCTTGGCTTCTGTTTCCATTCCAGGACAAAAATAAATAAATAAATAAATAAATAAAATAAAATTTAAAAAAAAGGTCGAGCTCACATGTCTCCTAACGCAGCCAGTAATAACTGGAATCACTATGGTTTGACGTGTTCATGTCTGTTGGTTCGGGTCGTCTGGAGCCAGAAGACATCTGAAGCATAGCGAACAGGCAAGATGGGTTGAAACCTGCCATGCTCGGGCTCCCTCCCGCTGACGGTGGAGCCAAAAAAAAATTTTGACAGTTGGAATTACAGCCCGCAGTGTACTGAGATAAATCCACACTGCAATCTTTCTTTTGCGGGTTTGAAGTATTTATGGAAGGGAGATCTACTGGCGTGTAAAATGAAACACACACAGTGGTTGGTTGGATGGATTGAAGGAGCTCACTAGTTAGCAGAGAAATAATGTTGACCTCCTCCTGTGTTTCTTAAACTTATAAGGTGCTTTAAAAGACCACCCACTGAAGAATAAACTTCAATTGTGCTTAACTGCACGGCAGTAGCACACCAAAGGTTGCTAACCGCCCTCGAAGTCTGAACTAATGTTTTATGAAAACCATTCCAAATATACTAGGGCTATGCTTTTCCGCACAACCTCTATTACAGCTGCATTAGACTTCTGATTCGACTTTGTATCTTCAAAGTGAGGTAACTACACGATTGCCTTTGTACACCCCCATTCTGGATCTGTACACACAGAACAGGGACACTTTGACAAGCTGGCTTTCTTCAGGAACTTTGTAGCAAACGAATCCAGTGCCGAAACAGCTCCCACTGTGACACAGCAAGACGGTAACCTAGACCTAGGCAAATTACGGCCTGCGGGCCGGATCCGGCCCGTTGGTCTTTTTAATCCGGCCCGCCGATGGTTGGCATAGTACACAATAAAGGTTTGATGTAAATGATTGTATTCATTTCATTTGGACTTGTAATGACAGGCATTTCAATGCCAGGTGGCGCAGTTACTTGAAGTTGCAGAGCACAGGGAGGGAGGGGGAGACGATACGGAAGCCCGCAGTAGTAGCGCTAAATCAAGTAACTCCGCTCGATACGACGGAATAAGTGTGTCCGCGCCGCTATTTTCAGTCATTGATTCCAAAACGACGACATGCAAGTGACTCTTTATTGCAATGAGTTTTAGTGGAATTGCGAACATTTTACGTCCTGTAGATCATGGCATCCAAATAAAGAGGAACAGTAAGTGAAGTGCATCTGATTAAACGAAGCGGGTTACAAAGTACGAAACATTCAAGAGACGCTTGGAGTCCGAAAGACTCAAATCTACGAGACTTTGAAAAACAAGGAAGCGATTCTTGCTCAGTCCGATTCTGGGTGTTTCCATGGTCAGGGTGAATTGTATGCGGCTCGACAGACAGTCGAGCAAATAAACGTTTCCTGAAATGGTTTGCCTGTTATCATGCTAAAAACTTTCCGCAAACTGGACCGCTAATAAGAGAGAAAGCGAGTTCCATAGCGGTATGGGCATCGAAGACTTCGAAGCGTCCCATGGCTGGCTTCAAAAGTTCGTTGCACGACATCATCTGAGCAA
>CAAKHF010021549.1:0-13194 GCA_901007745.1 Hippocampus kuda
AAATAAATATATATATATTCATAAGAATGCCTTTCCAAGCTTTTATTTTGAAATTGGCCCTCGGATCGTTGGGATGGGTGACTTTGACTTTGAATTGAGGCAGGTCTGACCTGTTCTTAGTGCTCAAAAGGGCAATTTTCAATTTCCAGTGCTAATGCGGACCTCTAACTATATAAATGGTGTGATGTAGCAGTTGCAATCGACTCTACGGTTGGTGCTCACACAGCAGCGGACATCCGATGAGTTGAAAAATTGCTTAGTGCAGCACATCTGAACATTGGCACTCAAATGTTATCCAATCAGGCGATTAATCGCGAGAACAATTGATTCTAGGAATACACACACAAACACACACCCACACACACACACACACACACACACACACACACACACACACAGAGGCTGTAAAGCTGGTAACTATAATAGACAACACATTATTTAGATTGTAAAACATCTTTATTAAAAGTCACTTAGACAAAAGCAAATGTACATATAATGAGTTCCTGGTCACGCAGCCTTCCAATCACAAGAATGGATCAAGGAAAATGGCAAAGAGCAGTAAAAGAGAGACAATCTCAAAAACAGCACTATAGTTGATGATCGATGCTTTGACATACAGCATACTTTGGAATTGTGGAATCGCTTTTACGGCATTCTCCCAAACAGATGAAAAATAAGACTCAAGTCACATGACCAATAAATGCGAGGAGCGAACATCGTTGGCAGCGGGCAGACACCTTAAGTCACAATTTGGCTATTTCTTTTCACAAATCTATGCTACTGGTCAGTCCACGTGTGGGTGTTGCTTTGACAAATTACTGACCAATCTGAAATGCTGAAAACGGCTTGCTCTCTTTCATGATGAAATGTTAATGGTTGAACAAACATGGCGTTTTTTGGGTTCTCCTGAAAAGTGACATTTCGGCGATAGAAGGTATCGGCTGGACGCTAGTGACATGCAGAATTTTGGTGGTCATTACCACAAAAATAGTGTACATCAGGCGCACCCAACGCTATGCTTTAAGTTCAATTTGGCCAATTTTGAACAACAAAAAGCAGGCACATTTGTGAGGCCAAATCTTTTTTTCCTTTTATCTGGACAAAGATGTATGTGCTCAGTGTTGTCAAGTTAAATCCCCTGTGAAAAGGCTGTTTCTTTGTCCAACTTCTGATCAATTCCTTCATCTAAATTCTCCTAATAAATAATGCAGTGATTAAAAAGCATTTGTAGGTTGTGATTTACCTCAGCCAGAAGAGCATCATTCGCATTGTAACACATGAAGTGGATGTCGACAGTCCACAAACACAATGTCTGGGTTTCTTTTGCGATATAAAAATGAGACCATGATCACCATTTCAAAACTTTTGGCACCCTTCATGTGACATCTTACAACTCATATGAAAAAAAAAAAAGTGAAAGCTTTTTGAGAGGCGAAAAAGAGTGAAAAATAAATGAGGTAATGTGTGTGCGCCGATTTCCATTTGACGCGAGTTTGTAAAGGGTTAATTTTGAACACTGACACATCCCCCAGATCAGTTGTGCAACCGCATTCTCATTTATTTTTCACTTCCCGTCTCAAAAAGCTTCATTTCTTCATTCGATTGATTACAAGGTTTGGAAATTCATAATCCGCATTTTATAGTCACTGCTTACACACAATTTGTACAATATACAGTACATGTCGCTGGCGTCAGGCTGAAGCCTCTGGTCAATTCTTATTATTATGACTCTTTTCACAAAACTATACAATTGGTCAATCGGCATGTGTGGGTGTTCATTTTAAAATTTACTAACCAGCCTAAAGTGTTGAAAATGGCTTGATCTCTTTAGAATGCAATGATGGGTTTTATTAATTTTTCCTACTCATTTGTTTCCTGAAAAGTGATAATTTTGGAGGTAAAGATTTTCACCTAATGTCAGCGATGCGGAAGATCATAAATAAAAAAAAAAGTTGTGAAGAGACTCCTTTGTGTCATTATTCAGGATAACTGGCCCCGTAGTTCTCCGCAAAGCTCCTGCAGCTCTGTAACGAGCCGCTCGAGAGCCGCGACATCATTTCGCAGCTCGGCGCGGATCTCACCAGAAGCCACGTCACTGTGCATTTGCTGGAAGACAATCGGGGAACATTCAAACAATCAGTTAATGTGGCATGATACTGTCAACAAAATGTTGACGCTGTCATAGATTAAAAGTACTTGAAAGACTTTGAGTATTTATCGTGAATTAGTCAACTCTGAGGGACTGAAAATAGGATTTTTAAAGTTAGAATGTCCAGGTACAGTACAGCTCTTTTTTTTTGGAAGTTACCCTACAGTTACCCCACATACACACTTAAAATTGTCAGCTCTACGATCTTTTCATTTTTAGGCACATTTAAAAACGTTACTGAAGCCTCCTTGTGTCATTTTTATAGTCTTTGCAAGGCTTGTGAAATTTCAAGTGAGGAAACCATTGGACATATCACAATGTCAGTGGCAGTCTTGAACTTTGCACCATGCGGCTGCTCTTTTTCGTCTTTATCCTGTCAACATTATACAAATGCTTGAAATTTCAACAACTTGGAACTGAACAGCCTGCACCTTCCTCGAAGTGCTCTGGCGCCCTCCGGGGAGCATGCATGTCACACACTGTAAACAACCCCACTAAGCGATCCATGCAGACCCATGCAAAGAAGCTCCCCCCGCGTGGCCCATGATTGCGGCGGGAAAACCATGTTTCTTTAAATTTGGATCTGACTCAAACGTGCAATACGTCGCTTCTCGATGGTATGGTATTGATTATTACGCAAGCGCTGACGATGGTCTCAGACCATAAAGGGGAGATATGAAAAATTCTGTTGGCGAACTGTTCTGAATTTTGCCGTGATGTCATCATTTGGCTAATTTACATAATAATGGCATCCCCCGTCGGGTTTTTCCACCCATGAATTGGCAGCCGGCCTGCCTAAAGACCTGATATTGTCCAATCAGCGATGGAAGAGAGTCAACCAGTGTTCACTTCTGATAAGAAGGACATACTCAAATGTTGTCGACGTGTGGGTCGGTATTCGTTGTTGGTGATGTCATGTGTCATGTCATGACACTAATTGTAAATCTTGGTGACAAAGTGATGCTCCCCTTGAGTGCAGGTGCAAATACCGTATTGGCCCGAATATAAGACGGTGTTTTTTGCATTGAAATAAGACAGAAAAAGTGAGGGTCATCTTATATTCGGGGTCTAGACATTATACTCATTCACGACGCTAGATGGCCCCAGATATCATTGAAGCGATTGCTGAACTTGACTTCCCAGGCCAAAGTGAACCGCTGCCACAAAGAATAAAAATAAAAATAGCGGTAGCAACGAAGAATAAAAAAATAGTGGAAACAAGAAAATATTAGAAGAGATAACAGAAAATGGAGAAACGTAGTAACAATCTGGAGAAAAGTGGGTCGAAGATTGGCCAGGTTAACCGGCAGCTGAGGAGAAGTCATGATGTAATTTAGATTTCAAAAACCAGAAGCCATTCATTTACAAATGTGATTGCACTTTAGAGTTGAATGAGGCAAAATAACATGCTCTTTCTCTCAAATATATTGTTATAATCATTTATTTAAAATGTACTGTAATTATTTTCTGTATAAAAATTAATTTGGTGTTCAAAAAGTCTGTTTTCAAACTTGAGTCTTGAAAAAGAGGAGGTCGTCTTATAATCAGGACCGTCTTCTATTCGGGCCAATACGGTAGTTCAATTCGTCAGTGGCGGCTTTGGACAAGCACCATTTATTTGCAGCCTGGACTCCCAATGGTGAGCATTTGCTCTAGAGGGAGTCGCAGAGACTCCAGACGTCTCCAAGAATGCCACAAAAAGTTACCAGGTTAGTTTGCTAGCCACTTTAAAAAATAAAAAAGTTGATAGAAAGGTTGTGAAATGTAAGGACAAAGCCAGTAAGTTGGAAAAACGGAGCCTCTGATGTCAGGGTAACAAAAGCTGCATTTGAACGAGACCTCACTGTGACACATGCAGTCAAAGGAGGACAGGTGGAGAGAAAATTGCATCACACAGTATGTGTCTTTCTTGAATTCTGATCCGTGAAAGACTGACTTTTCTTGAAGAACATGAGTGGATTGTACCTTGGCTTTGCTTGCCAAGCCTCTCAGGCTGAGGCGTATCGACGACAGCATTTGAAGAGATTCTGCAGGATTCGTTTTCTGCTTGCTGCAACTGATGGTTACTATGAAAAGAAGAGACATGTTCATATAGAGAAGTTAATAAAATGATTGGTCATGATATTCATCTCCAAGAAGAAGACTCTGATCATGCTAATGATTCCTCACAATGGTCCCCACAATGATTTAACGAGGTAGGAAACAGATACATATCAATGTGCACACTTTTTTTCTGTAAACCTCTGCAAGTGTTGACATTTTCAGAATTTCTCGAAAATCAGCATCCCCTCCCTGGTGAGAAAGTTTTAGAATAGACCCACCATGACAACATTCTAAATTCAACATGTTGCACGAATGACAACTTAAATGAATATACAGTGTGCTGTGGTGTGTTGTGTAACATTGCCCCCAGACCCTCCGACTATTGAAAAAATAAAATTCTAAACAAAATCTGTAAATATGCAACTCCCCGAATGCCCAACGAGTATGCAGAGGTCGACTCTGCCATCGTCGCGTGGCACAAGACGGACGGCACTGCGTTATTCGGTACTGCAAATGGATGCCCTCACCTTCGCCCACATCGATGGCTCTTTTGATCACTTCCTGAAAAAGATCCGGCTCCTTTTCCCAGCCGCCAGCTTGAAGCTCACAGCGATGGGCCTTGGACAAGAACTGCAGGGCCTAAAACCGCAAGCCACAATTATTGTTTGGAAAGAAGAAAGGGGCAGACTTGTGGCGTTCTGGCGGTTTGAGCATATATCGGGCTAGCGGGGACTTTGGACACATTTGACAAAAGATGGGCGTCCCAGACCTTTTCGTTCTCTTCTGCACTGGAGCTGCGGCCGCCCCCGTACAGCGCAGCATACTGCTGCCATATTTCAGGATCGTTGCTGTGGCGGGCACTGATCCGGCCCATCAGTTCTTTTAGCTTGGACTGCAAAGATGCTGCCTGCTCACCCTGGCTGTCTGTCAACTTTTCAACGACAGCCCTGACGAGGATTTTGACAATCTGCAACAGACCAATACAACACATACATATTGCATGAATATCGAAACAGATATTTACCAGTGGCGGATGCTGGTCTGTCAAGGAGGGGAAGGTCAATTTCGGCCTACATCATAAAATGTGTCCGTTTTTTATACGTGAATTCTACTCTCCGTTCCTTTTCAAGAAAATGATCTGTGACCCTGTCATGCCAACAAGGCGTCTTTTCCAAGGACTTAACTCGTGTCCTATAACTACAGCAACTACAATAAAACCCACCAGAAATAAAAGATTAATTTGGCGCTAGTCGTTTTCAACAAAGAGAGTGTCGCTAAAATGATTAGAAGTTTCCAGTTCAACTCAGAACAGAATGAGAATTGAAAAATACTCCCGCGGATGCCTCCACCAAAAGATCAGTGATTGGCTCATTTCGCTGTCAATCAAAACGAGATTCCGCTTCAGACAGATCATCCAATCATCCTGCAGAGAAGCTGAGCGTCCGGGCTAGCCCATAAACGCCCCACTGTCCATAGACTCCCGTTGTAGCGCATATTTAGTTAATGACATGTACACACAATTGTACGTACACACATTTATTTGATCACTTATTTTTTGACATTTTAGTGGAAGCTGAGCTTCCCTTGCAGTCTTAGCGCAATCGCCTCTGATATGTACATATTATTTATTGACAAGTGCAATCAGGTAATGCTTATGATCTATTTTTGTGAAGCCCTTTTAATAGTATAGGATTAAATGTCAACCTAATGTCTTAATGGTTTTATGACACTCACAATTGCTACATGGGGCTTTTTTTTTTTTTTTTTTAAATTCTGAGGTATGCATTTCTGACGCAGTGACCTCGGTTTGAATAAAAAGGTGAATTCCAACTGCATTTCCTCAGTCCCATTCAATCTGGTAAAGCACGAAGAGCTCAGCGCACAAAAGTAGTTCAAGATGCTGGCTGCTCTCTTATGGCAGGTGATCGAATTAATTTGCATCTGCACATGTATGGCCCCAACACATCTACTGACATCGGGATATCATCGGGATACTGTGTGCATCAAAATTCGGTGCTTTCTGAATATGTGGTAGGAGGCCTGATGCTATTTCCTTGTTGATTTCATGGAGATGCAGAAGCTTGTATCTGCCGTTTTGTTTTCAACTGACATCAAATGACACACAATCCAAATTGAAACAATAAATCAGTCATTCTCATAATTCCAGGCTGAAAGTAGCAGTGACTGTTCTTATAGATCTTATGCCAGGGATGAGCAATTAATTTTTCAAAGGGGCGGCTATATGGAAAAAACAGATCATCGGCAAAGTCTGCAGAAGCTGGATAATGATTCTGATCATTTAAATCAAGTGTATTGCAGCAGGGAGAGATGGAAAACATGCAGGACGGCGGCCCTCGAGCAACAGGATTCAAAACCCCTGCTGTACTGTACTATCAGGCCAAATCTTCTTGGCCCATTTCCCTCCACCGTGCAGTCAATAAGAACGTTGCTAACTTGAGGAACACTGCTGTTATTTTTGCTGGTCTCCTTTTGGGGCAAAATAGTTGCTGGAGTTGTCAGAAAAGTTTTGAAATATAGCAGAAATGTTCCTAGGTTGGCTAAAGTGCACCGCTTGATACCTGGCCTTTTTACTTGCATCCCTGTGTGTGCACATAAAAGCACAAGTCACAGCATGTTTGACGTTTGACTTCACTGTGAGGGCCGGTCGGAAAGTGTAGGCGGACCAGATGTGGCTCCCGGGCCGTACTTTGCCCAGGAGTATTGGTCTTACGCTTTTGCACAGAAAACTGATCTGCCTTTCTTAAGTATGCAAATTGTGGAAATGGGCGTGGTGATGCCCATATCTGCGCCGAACAGAACTTTTGTGTGAGATGCAATTCATTTGAATTGACTTCTAGTACTCCATCCATTCTCTGATCCGCTTATCCTCACAAGGGTCCTGGGCATGCTCGAGCCTATCCCAGCTGTCTTCGGGCAGTAGGCGGGGGACATCCTGAACCGGTTGCCAGCCAATCGCAGGTGCACACAGAGACGAACAACCATCCGCACTTGCAATCACACTTAGGAATAATTTAGAGCAGGGGTGGCCAACCAGTCAGACGAAGAGCCAATTTTTTTTACTGAGTTACTGCAAAGAGCCACATCATACCCTTCCTCGCGCACGCGCGTGCACACACACGCGCACACACTCACACAAACAAACAAACAAACACACACACACAAACACACACACCCCCACACACACACACACACTTTTTTGGCCAAAGATCGACTTTTGAAGCGACCAATTTCTCACGAACGACCCGATCGCACACATGCAAGCATACACACACACACACACACACACATACCCATTTTTTCCCCCACCCATTTCCTCCTCCCACCCTTGAGGTCGACCTGGGACCAGTTCGCTGGCTCCCGGTCGATTCTGATCGACGTATTGGGCACCGCTGCCTTAAAATCAGAGGTAATTCGCTGACTAGCTTAGCACTTAGCGCCGTTGTTTGCGCATGAGCGGTGATGCAGTCATCTGATTGGTTGCCCTCTATGTCAATCAAGTAACGGGATTGATGATAGGCTGACGGAGTACGTTCTGTGAAGTTGGCGCCTTGTTTGAATGGCATTGCCGCTGCCGACGCGTTTTCGACGCTTGCCATGTGAGAACCCGGGAGCCGCATTGAACTAGCCAAAGAGCCACATGCGGCTCACGAGCCGCGGGTTGGCCACCCCTGATTTAGAGTGTTCCATTAACCTGCCGTGCATGTTTTTGGAATATGGGAGGAAACCGGAGTGCCCGGAGAAAACCCACGCAGGCACCGCGAGAACATGCAAACTCCACACAGGGAGACCGGAGCTGGAATTGAACCCTGCACCTCTGCACTGTGAGTCGACCATCGGGCTGCCCACTTCCAGTACTCCAAAAGGTAAATTTGTAATAATAATAATACCGCATACGCATTTTTCTTGTGAATGTTTGAACTTTGTTGAAGAGTTTTTAAAACGAGAGAAATGCGAGACAGTGATAATGGTGACGGTTGCAGCCTTTTGACATATAATGTAATAACTGGAGAAAAAAATACAAATAAAAAATAAAAAGCTTCTGACTTAGTGGATTGCATCTGTCGCGGGTTATTTTTGGAATGGAATCGGATAAACGAGGGACCACAGTACTGCATATTTAGTAACCACTTTTTGACCGCACAAGGTGCTCAATCGTGCTCAATGCTGCTTCTTAATGACGTACTGGCCAATTGATGCTGTGCATGACGCATGTTTCCCCACAGTGCATACAGCGGCCATGTCCCTTCCTGTCTATTGATCAGCAGATCCCACATTATGTGTAGAGGTAGAGAGGTAGAGAAAGAGAGAGAGCGCGCGATCAAGCCTGATAACTTCCACTCACTTATTGGCCATTCTATCGCTTGCACTGTGATGCCTTGATCCATGTTCAGGAAAGGAAAGAAAGAAAAAAAAACGAATCTCAAAGTACAATTTGGATGAGGAAATCTGATTTCACTACAAGTGCAGACGTTGGAGCCTTACATTGTTCATTTAGAGCGAGTGTTGAATGCACTAGATTGGTGGGAGTAATATTCCTGAGACATGATCGATACTGCATTTCCATGTTGTAAATTACCCTGTGGTTTCTTTTTCGGATGACAGCGAGATTAAGAAATGTTGCTTTGTACAAAAAGCATATCGTCTTGTCGCTCCGCGTGAAACACGACTTGAGAGTAGGTAAATGATCGTGACTGTGAAAGCATTTAGATAGTCAGGAAGTCATCTGGCTCTCTCAAATGTTAACCATGTATGGAAATGACAAGTTGAGGAGGGTGAGAGCAGTGACGGGAACCGCAAGACACATCAATATTGGACGCACGCATCCCCACTTCTTGCAACCATGTCAGAGGAGGAGACCGATCTTGAGTATGTTTCAAAGCACTCAGACGAGCCAATTGTCATGGACTTTAGGTGTCAAGGGAAGTGTTTTTTGTTTGTTTGAGGTTGTTTTTTTTTTCTTGACCTGGATGTCCTTGTATCTGTCCTTGAGATCCATCAGACGATGGTAGGCCTTGATGGCTTCAGCGAAGGCACCAATGTCAACACTGACCACGATGAAATTCTCCCAAATCTGCCAGTGTTCATAATTACACTTGAGGGCTTCTTGGAGGGTGCGAAAGGCCTTGTTTCTGGGAAAAAAAAAAGGTCAAAGGAGAAACTGGTTCAATTTCGCAAGAAGCAGCAAATATTAATGGTTTCTATGGGTCCATTTTAAAATGTTTTTGAGGAGTTGCTGTCAATACAAATTAGCGAGAATGTTTGGATGGTCTTTGTTGTGTTGCTCCAAGTAAAGAATGTTTGCAATTGCTAATTATTTTCATTCTTCAAAAATCACACTTGACTCCTATTTTTGCAGTGCCACACAAACTGTCTGCAGGAATGGACAACTTAAAGGCTGGAGGGGGGCGGGGTTGTTAAACATGGACAAAATACATGCTCTTGATATATGTCATTTTTGATCATTTAATTTCCAATGCAGACATAAAAGATCCACTATCCAAGAAAATGTTTGAAGCTAACAACAAAATAACCACACACACTAATTTTGTAATAGGCTCTCTTGAGGACGGCACAAAACTGCTGAATAAGTAACCAATATTGAGCGCAAGAACCCATTTTGAACATTTTTTTCCATAAAAATCAACTCACTCAAAATAATTCAGAATATTATTGAGATTGTATATTTGTGCTGCTTATCATTACAAAGCCGCAAACAACGATTAGGGCTACTCAGGTTGTAGAATCGGGCAGGATCAGGCAGGATCATGTTCACACTACAGCCCAATTCAGATTTTTTTTTGCCCATAAGCAACACGTATCAGATTTTTTTTTCACGCAGTGTGAACAGTACAAGTCAGATTGTGCGTGTGCAGTGCAGATGCTCATCCGTACACATCCGACATATACTGTATGTCATCAAAAGCCAAATACCTTATTTACTTGCGTAAAAACAATGTCACGTGATGTCGTTTTGTTTTGTTTTTTGGGGGGGGGTGTGCATGTAACTCAATGTCACACTTTGTGCACATGCGTGTCGCATCATGAACGGGTGACGTTCACATTAGAGGTCAGATTTGTTTTTTGTGAACAAGTACAATAAAAGGATCGGACTTAAAGACCAAGTGTAAGACAAGTCTCCCATCTGGTGATGACAACTTCAAACTACAGTCGACTCCTACATATTTGCAATTGGGCACCAACATATTTGCAGACCCGCCCCCTCGCCCTCGTTTGCTCAGTTTTTCATAGAAAACGTAAACTGAATCTTTATCAGCATTTTTAAAAAAGAATTTGGCGTTTGTTACAAATAATTATAATTATAAAGATATGTTTTATTTTTTGGGGGGGGAGGGGGAATTAATCAAGTGCGGTCACAAGCCAGCCGCCAGTTGTCCATCCCTGGTCAAATGAGTTTTATTGTGAGCCATTGTTTTGTCAGTCATTGAAATACAATCGGCAGTGGCTTTCACTTACTTATTTCGTAGGCGAATGTATGCAGTCGAGAGGTTGTTCCATGCTTCTGCATTCTAAAACCACAATGGAATAATGTGGAAAAAAAGAGAGCAAAGATGAGACGACAATAGACTCGTATCTACAATATTCGACAGATGCTTTGGAAGTGAGGTGTGCGCGCTGAATTCGTCTTACGTTTATTCCATTCGTTCATTCATTCGACCTGTTAAGTTTAGAATGCTTTTGGGTTCGAAAATTTAAGAGCTAGACTTAACCACACAGTTCTACTAATTACAAATATGAACAGTTTTTAGACATTTTAAATTGGCCAGGCCAGGGCGGCTCCAGCCACAAATTACATTGAGGGGGGGTGGGAGGGGGAACTATCTGAAACCTTTGGAATTTTGTGCACTGTCCACTTTTTTTTTTTTTTGGACAATAAAATTTGGACAATAAGATTTGTCAAGCAATTTCACTCCTTCAAGCCATGAACAAGCCTTTCTTTTCACCTTATTTTTTTCTATTTTCACAAGTCTTGGGAATTGGTGAGCTAAGCTGCGACCTCGGCTGTCGTATTTCATGCCATATCATGTGGAAATGTGTGTTGGGATGACAATAAAAATTCCTTGATTCACCAAGGACAGCAAAGAGGCAGCGATGACCGTCTCGGAAAAACACTGCTGCACGCTTGAAGTTTGCAAAAGACAACTTGGATGTGTTTGTGGACAGATGACACCAAATTTGATTTATGTGAAAACAACACATTCGCCGTGTGTGGAGGCAAAATTGAGAACTTGAATATTTACACATTATGTTCTAAAAATTTAAAAGCATAATCATGGGTTTTTTTTTGTGTGTTTGGGTGGTGTTAGTTTCAGCAGACTGTTTAAATTCTTGTGATCTCATTGAAGCTCTGTTTCATGACTAATTTGTGGAGAAATGTAAGAAATTCCAAAGGGTAAATATTCTTTTAGCCTCCCACTGTACCTGCCAACTAAGACATAAACACTTGCATAATCATATTTTCAGGACACTGAAATATTTGACACAGGCTTGCACCAAGTTCAAATACAACTGACTCAAGTCTGACGAGTTCGACATCTAATCCTGAAGCAAAGTTCTTTTTTTTTTTCCTACTAACTGATAACCGCAAATTGATTTCGACACACACTCTTGTGTCAGCCGCCGATGTGATGGAGTGCCCTCCAAAAGTATTGGAGCAGCAAGTCATTCGTAAACTCCAGCCGAGTAGTGTTGCGCGATAACCAATTGCCGTTGATGTCATTTTCAATACGAGTTGAACTCTTCATAAAAGAGCGAGTCAATAAGAACTGCGTGAAAAATCAAAGGGAAATGACATTGAACAGGAAAAAGCATTTTGTTTCATCATAATAATTCATAATCATCGCCAATTCCTAAATTGGCACAATGGAGGCCTCAATAATATTTAGAGTTGTTATTCAAACGGCATGACATTATTTTTCTTCAGTCTAGACACGAGAGACGGTGTGTGTAGAGCGAGATATGAGCAAGTGAAAAGAAATGCGTTGTCAAGCAATAGATTTATGGGTTTGTCAATTTTTTTTTCTTTCCCCCTGACTACTGCTGTAACGTTTCATCAGAATGTTTATCTTGGTACTCACATCTGGCTCCAGTCCCACACATCGTTGGAAAGCCCTGGCCGCTCCCTCGTAGCCCTCCAAGGCCAAGTAGGCACAGCCGAGGGAAAACCACACACCAAGCTACACACGCGCACACGCACAGGCAGACAGTCATACGTTCTGCACGCATTCAGTTTCATTTTTATTTCGTGTTTAGATTTATAGTTCCATTCACTTGGGCAGGTGAATGTTCTAAATCAACAACTTCATGGGGACACTCCAAGTGAACCATAACATCCATCAAAATTCTGCACGGAATAACTTGTACCTGCAGGGCGTTGATCTTGAGTGACTTTTCGAAGCAGTCGACGCACTGCTGGAACTCCTTGTTGCGGAGATGGAGCAGGGCTTTGGAGCGCATGGCTCTAGCACTGCGATATCCTGACAGCTCCCAAGCCCGGTCGTAGTACTGATGCTCTCTTAAAATGTCCCCTAGTAGGCAATACAGACTCGGTGTCTCCTTTTTTTCCAACTCCCTGCGGACGATCTCTTCAGCCTGAGCACATGGAAAACACTTGTCACCTTGGTTCTGGTTCAAACAAAGTGGCGCGACATCGAGCGAAACCCTGGGGTGCATCGAAACAGCCAAACCGAGACCACTCGAGGAGGTGAATTACCGTATTGGCCCAAATGTAAAACGGCCCTGATTATAAGACGACCCCCTCTTATTCAAGACAAGTTTGAAAAAATACTTTTTGAACACCAAATTAATTTTTATACAGAAAATAATTACAGTACATCTGAAACAAATGATAATCACAACATATTTGAGAGAAAAAGCAGGTTATTTTGCCTCATTCAAATCTTAATATCTGAACATTTAAATATTGAATTGAATTGAATGCAACTTTATTGTCAAATGTGCTG
>CAAKHF010021550.1:0-20477 GCA_901007745.1 Hippocampus kuda
AAGACAGAACCTCGAGGACCGCAGTTTCCCTGTCCCAAGTTAGCACATCTGCCTCACAGATCCTCAGGTTCAGGGTTCGACCCTGGGTTCTGGGCTATGTGTAGCATTTGCATATTCTCCCTATGCTTGCGTGGGTTTTCTCAGCAGGCAGGCCTGTTGTACTTGAGTCCGGACCCTGACTCGACTCCTTGGCATTTTACTCTGACTTGTCTCAGACGCCGCCATTGTACTGGCAAAATACTTTTATCGGCTCAACTGAGTCCAGCTATGGTTTTATTCCTAAAAATGAATCAAATAAACGTGAAATAAAGTTTTTCAGATTGTCAAAATAGCTATCTGATTGGTTTACCTCAGCGTGAACGCCAACGCATGCAGTCTTTTTCTTTCAGTCATGTCAGCCAACAGCGGGGTTATAAATTTGGCTTTACCGCCATAAATACATATAAATACAGTTGACTTGACTTGACTTACCAACCATTGAGAGATGGCGCAAGCCACGTCTTCAAAAGAAAAAAAAAGGAACAAACTGCAGATTCTGAAAGAAGACAATTTCGGAGACATAGGGCACCACGTCAAACTTTGACACTTGCAGAGGCACAACAAAAACAGGTCATTGACGCAGCCCATGCAAGTTATGCCCTGCCTATCACCCAATCAGCTTGGATCAGTTTAACCCTTGTGGACCAAAACATCCCATAACAGGACTGTTGACGTACTAACTAAAATGATGTCATGATCTATTAACATGTTGAAGGCGCTAACTTGTCCATATTGAATATTCCAAATTCAATGTTTTTGTTTTTTACTTATATGCAGATGATAGTTACTTATACCCATAGCACAATACTGCTTTTTATTGCTTTGATGTCCATAGAGGGCGCCAACCTCAATAAGTAAATAGAAACTATATATGTATGGATAGGTCTGACGCCACCGAACATTTTGAGTGGTCGCAAGAAAAAAAATGATTCAGAAATGACTTTGATATTACACTTTAAAGCCACCATTCCATTGTGGTGCCTTTGTCCGATGTGTCGTTAAAAAAAATCAACGCACAAGGGTTAATGCTTTGTTGTCAGTAAATTACTGTCATTCATTTTTTGTCAGACCCTGTGCAAAAAGGCATTTATGGGCAAAGAAAGTGAAACTTTCAGTCGACTCTTTTGTAAGCTTTATGAAAGTAGGACGGAAATGTAAAAAAAAAAAACCCTTTTCTTTTTTTTTTTTTTAGTCAAAGAAATGATATGACTTAAAGTACCAAAATACCCTTTGAGCAAAGACAAAATTAAATGTTGGGGTCAAATTAATTGCCGTTGTGCCGTTATCATTCTCCCACTGAAAGCCTTTGATGAAATTTATCAAATGACTGCAGTAATCTTGTGTAGGCTTTAGCATTCAGAAACAACTTTTTTTTCCCCCCCATTGTCGCCGAAATAACCCACATCAGTTTTCCACCCACACTTGCCGTCCTTGCCCTTCACTTAGTGCTGCGACACGTCACTCAACCAAGCCGTGGCAGCTGACAGAGAAACAGAACGCATTTGCACCTCCTGGTGAAATCGCTGTTCATTTGTAAGCGCACTGACCCGCCTACTCACCTTGTCGCAAAAGTTGACCTCAAGTCAGTAACGGCATCATTAGCCCCTGTAGCCAATCACAATCTTGCAGCTTAATCACGCTCACACTACGCCGCCTTTGACCCAAGCAATGAAGCCATAGAATATTTGATGTTTCTGAATTATGAATTGAATCGACCATCCATATTTGTCAAAGTACCCCTCACTGTCATTATAGAAGCCTGACTGAGCTGAGTCTTGAGAATCAAGTGACAGCAAGTATCTACCTCTCCTTACATCAGGAGTCAATTGAAATACAGTTTATACTAATAACGACTTTATTGACAGAGCAATTTCAAAATTCCTCACGGTGCAAGTAAAACAGAACAAAATGTTGCCATCTACAGTATTTTCTTTGTTACATGTCCTCATTAGGGTGACCTGAAGCCTATCCCGGCTGAGAAAGGCTACATATACCCGAGGCAGGTTGCCAATCAATCACAAGGCACATGTTGGCAATCGGCCATTCAAATTTACCTTCACTCCAACAGGAAAATCATCATCACCATCAAATCATGTTTTTGTGATTAAGCACACACAAGTTCAAAACAACTAACACCCAAAAATACGTGGTCAGTATGTTTAAAGTGAAAAAAAAATAATAATAATAAATAGCTTGTGGACGAAGTAAGCTATATACACGCTGTGTTACCATGATCTCCTTTTTTTGGTGGGACTTGGTGTTTACAAAAGCAATGATATATGTACGTATGTGGCATGTACAAAATCCATCCCAAGAGCAACAGATGCCAGCGTGTGTGTGAAAAGAATGCTTGTATGTTTTTTTTTTTTTTTTTTTTAATGTCCATCCATCCATCCATTTTCTGACCCGCTTATTCTCACAAGGACTGCGGGGCGTGCTGGAGCCTAATGCTGGGATAGGCAAACCAGTTCAGGGTGTCCCCTGCCTACTGCCCGAAGACAGCGGGGACGCCTCCAGCATGCCCCGCAACCCTTGTGAGGAAAAGCGGATTAGAAAATGGATGGATGGACAGACTGTAATATCTGAACCCCACCAGTCACGAACCTCACCGTACATTACTGATGCTTGGGCTGAGTATCTGGTCATATGATGAAGAAGCTTTTCATGCCTCCCATATTGTTATTTATAAAGACTCTCGGCTTCAGGTAGCTCTTCTGCACTAATACCCGTGTTGGGAAGGAAAAAAAACTGCCGTTCATGGGTCTGCTGCCATCACGTTTGTCTTCCTTTTCCGATTTCCGCACAGTCCAATGTCTGCAGGTGGCAGTTACATGGCGAGTTTTTAAGTTACTGCGAAAATCTGCACCAAACTAATCATCGTCCACTTATTCCTTTCTCGCTTACGTTTTCCACCTCATCAAGCTCTCTTTCTGCTCGATGAATTCCTTTGGGAAGCAATTTTTTTTCTGAAAACCTGCTTTAAAGCTCTCATTCGCCGTGTTTTGTCCATCACCATCACACAATCTTAAACTTTTGAGTCTGAATAAAAACCGTTAGACAGCCTTAAATGAGCTCCCTAATGGTCATGTTTTTGAGTGACTGAAAATTCTGAACACGAAGTTAAGAAAATCTGAACACGAAGTTCAGAAATGCTCACCAGTCTAATTCTGTCTGGTCTTGCAGAAAATCACTTTCCTCTCAGCATCTTTCATTCTCAAACTACCGGTAGGTGTCCTGCTGAACTAAAATGCTGCTTGGACGGAAAATACAATTTTAAGTTTAAGGTGAGAATGCACTCATAAAAAGTTTGGGCTTTTGAGCGAAATGTCAGGATCAATAAAAAATGCACCTTGACAAGTAATCCTAATTAGAGTTTCTCTAACCTTGTACATGTGCATGTCCAAATGTTTAATATTCCAGTACTTATTGCAACAACTTGCAGATCTCTAACAAAGGAGCTGAATGGCCAAATTTACAAATCTTTGGAAGTGTAGTAAACTGCACCTCTATGTCATGACTTTGGGTGAATATGGTTTCCTGTTACATACCATTGCATAAAGGTCTTTTGTGTACTAACTTCCAAAATAAGTTTTACAGATGTTGACCATCGCAAAGACAAGAAGCTGGCCGCTGTTATTGCATCTTCGACATGGCATCAAACAAAACATAGGTACTGAAAAGGTCAATTATTTCTTTGCTACCGCAGAGAATTTGCAAGCTTTGAGTTGCTGGGTTTAAATGAATGTTTAACTCTGAATTAAAATGCATATGCGTCACTTCTCAGATAATGTATGCCAGGGCGGAACAGGGAGGGCACAGCGCCAATGAACTGGATCGTGAGTAAGAGCATCCCATATCCGAGACACAAACAAAAAGTTGTTTTCAAAAGTCACAGCAACACCGGCCCTGACTGGTGGTCATTCCCAAGAATAAAGATGACACTGACTTCAGTTCTATTTGCTTTAATAAGCAGCAGCATCCAAACAGTCAAATCAAATATTTATGGATGAGAATTATGTTGAACAGTTGAGTCATGGGCATTGTATGTATTTATTTATTTATGTATGCCAATTTTAAGAATGCAAGAGATATTATTTCACCAGCGTGCACATAGAGGTACAGTTTGGAAAAAAAAGAAAAATGGTGAAAACATGTCCCAGCTGGTCTGAAATAGAGCGCAAGCTATTCTGCAATATACTTTATATTAGGTATTGGGGTTTAAAACATTCAACTCAGCACTTAGGCTGGACTAACATAAGTGGTCACACCAATAAACACTAAATTGTAATATAGTTTATTCATGACAGCATGGTGGAGTAAGCCTAGAAACAACAATATCATTAGCATGACAAGAGCATCTGTTTTGAACGTGTTGTTTACTTCTCGAATCATCTGCCTTCGTCTGGTCGCACGCTGTGTGAGTGTTCCGGCACTTTACAAGTCCCTGGCTGTTTTGCAACATGTCATGTTTGCCGTAACAGTATTTGTAGCTTGAAGGACCGTGGATTATTGGCCATAGAGTTTTTGCAGTTTGAAACTTTTCCCACCGGTGCCCGTGTGGCCAAAGTGCATTCAAGCATCCTAATGCTGGGGAATGAGCTGCTGTCATCAACAAAATCCCCCCCAAGTAAATACCAGCCCACTGTGCACTATGATGCATTGTCCTGCCCGGCGAAGCTTGATAAATGATAAAATCCATCAATGTGATACAGTCGGCTATCAACTCTCACATTTTTCTTCCAGCAGTGCGACATTTTGGCCTTTACGTTATTAAAAAATTTGCCACCTTCCCATCTCACCCTGACACTCTCTCCACCCCGGTGCTGGTCTATCTACATATACTGTATTGGATACAACCATGCATTATTCATGACATTCCAAAGTGTGTGTTGGCCACTCTCCTGCAGCTCATCTTCAGGCAAGAGATGTTCCTTGGATCCTCTTTTGCAGAAAAGAGGGCAAAGAGAGAGCAGAGGGAAACGCAAAATGAGAGCACGGCATCCGGCACTATTTCAGCCTGGGACGCTTGTTCAGACTTCAGGGAGGTAATTAATTAACAACAACAAATATGTCCGGGCTGAGACTTCCAGGGCTCGCCTATGGTGCCTCACATCTCTGTCCAGGAAACGGATGACTGGCCTTGATGTATGTTAAGTGGGGAGAACAAGGCTTGCAAATAAGAGTGTACTATCTGTCAGACAAAACCACAAAATCCAGTTTATGAGCGCAGACATGAACGCAATCATCCTTCGCATAAAATGTTCCAAGGGCGAGAGTTTTCATTTTTCACAGTCTGTCACAAATGGGAAGTGGAGACATTAATACATGTCGTCATTTTAGTAAATGCATGACTGTACGCATCATTTGGGTCTGAAGTGATATTTCATCATTAGCATGCAAGGAGTAACTCGTTTATATGGAGTTATTGCAGTGTCGTAATGGAGAAGCTTTGCATTGATTAAACCGATCTTGAAATATAGATGACTCAAAAGACATCTGTTGTCTCCGGTGGTGCGGAAAAGCGACTTATTTATTTAACATGGCATTGTGGTTTGGAGGTATGTGACAAAAATTCGCTCGCCTTAGTGTTCATTCGAAGGAAGTGTGTGTTGCCTCAAAATGACAATTTTCCCAATGAATGAATCAATCAGTTGGGGGAACTCAACATTTCAAGACATCAAACTTTGACATTTTAAGCTTTAAGTTTGACGAATGTGAAAATTGGCGTTCCCGCAAGAAATACGATTTTCAGAACTAATTGCGCCTCAGCAAATTGTTTGGTTGAAAAATAAAAATGCTTGCTTTGTTGTGCTCATTAACATTGTTGCCATAAACATCCATAACTTATATTTCAAAGTTGTTGCAACTTAAAATTCAGTTTTAGGTCTTCAAAATAAAAATTGTGTTTCATACCGTGTAGATAATTATAAATGCAACCTGCACACTCAAACACGGGCTTGAAATTCAAGTAGATCTAACACTCCTCATGTGGCCACCGTCATGTGAGAAGCTCACAATCATTAATTGTGCATCCTGAACTCAACAAGATTTGTGTTTCACAAATGCATCTGACGAAAAAGCCCACCGTAACGAATTGTAAATAAACTGCAAAAGAACATTTTTTAAAAATTGCAAAGTGAGATGCTAAATGTTTTGTCTCATTGCCTCCGCCAGAGCCCATCATGTGAACTATCCTGCTGGTTTGACACTCGCTGTGAATACATATTTTCCATCAAACGCCTTTGCGGCCTTTCGTGCAGACACATTCTGTTACGACAGACAGTGAAAGCAATGTGTCTATTTTCTCAGTGCATAATTTGAACAAAACTTACTAATATGTGCCTGCCCCTTAGTATTAGACACTTGTAGATGAGAATATTTGCCCGAGTTTTACGTTGAGCTACCCTGTTCCACGCTGTACTAGCCCATGGATGAAAACAGCACTCCAAGTGCAGCGGAGTCACATCACCGATCATGAGGCACCGCAACCCATCTCTGTGTTGTGCCACACCATGACACATGTATTGTATGCAAAACAGAGCTGGTCTCGCAATAAAGGCTGTTTTATTAGCTCCCTCAAACTCAATTTCCATGCCTGGCAGCGAAAGGTGTAAATCTGGCCTTATCTGGCCCCTGCATGCACACTTCATATCCACACCCACTGCCAGCAACAGATCTATAATTCATCGCCAGGCACATCCATGTTATTGGCTCCCCATTTATTAGAAAACACAACACGGGAAAGAATTTAATGCAGTGTCGTCTGAACACATGAGAAGACAAAGAGGGTATGTTTCAACTCCTGGAGGACCACAAACTTGATATTAGACTTGACCAGGCAAGTATGCACTGGATTAAACTTGAAGTGCATTCATATTCTGCCGGGTACCTTTTCTTGTCATTATGCCAGCAGGAGGGTTATACCCTCTTTTTTTTGACATTGGTTTGACCCCCACAGGTGAAAAAGTGCCGTGTTTGACAGACTGTGAATTATTCCTCCAATTTGGATAATTGGATGACTTAGGTCAGGGCATACAAAACTAGTGACTTTAGTTGAACAAATATTGAGAATGAATAATTTTGCTGTCCGGTGATTATTATTCCTCGATACATATATGCATCAGCTCTGAATATGAATTACATTACTTCACCACTTCAAAACCAGCATTAATAATAACAATAATAATAAAAAATTGAAAACAGATTACACTATTTGTCATCAACACCTTGTAGGTTTTATAATCAGTATCCTATAAATCAGGAGTGGGCAATTAATTTTGCAAAGGAGCCACAAGAGAATTTGGAATGCTTGCCGAGGCCCGAGGCAACACACACACAACTCAACGTATTATTTTATGAATGAATTTAGAAAAAGTTTCATTTAAATTGATGCGTGTGTAAATATTGTATGTAGTTATAATACTGACATCCAAATATGAAACAAAATTAAAAGCGGTCATCAAAATCCCATCTTGACACTGACAAAAATTGTAACGCAATTTATTTATTTAGTACCAACTGCCAACTGATATCAGCCATTCAGTTGAATTCTAGTTCAGACGATCTTCTAGTCACAACTCGAAAATAGCTTAGTGCAAAGCATAATATTATTGACAGTGCTGTATCATGACACAACACTTACATCCACTACGGACAGTATATGAAACGGTACATTTGCGTTCAGCTGTTTCAGTTGTAAGAATGTTGTTAGCATGAAGACCACAGTTGTCAGTTTTGCTAACCTATATCAGGAAAGTCTGTAAACAGAGCAAAAACTTTGCTCACAGGTAAAGCGCTTGCCCGCTACCCCGCTAGCACTAGCGTCCACACTTTTATAATAAAAGCACATCATATTTTATGTTTTATTTTTACTTAGTGGTCACTGTGAGGGATGGTCAGAGACAGTGCATGACCCCCGGGCCATATTTTGTTCAGGTCCGCTTTAGATTGTGCTTTTGCTCATCTTTGACATTCGATGAAGGAATGACAGCAGAGTCTACTGCCCAGAGAGAAGCACCCATTGTGCCTGTCTCACAATAATGGTGCGGTGTAACAGGAAACAGCACAGAGGTGGAAGCGGGTGGGCGGCCACGCCACATGTTTGTTTTGCTCTTGAGCGTCTGGAGGCAATGATGCAGAACACATTTACAATTTTCATTTAGTGAATGCATAAGCTCACCCTCATCCACATTTGCTTCTGTGATGAGCATGTTACGAAACCCAGCGTCAGTTAGGATGCAGCAAGCATTTCAAACATCCTCTAATATGCTTCAAGTCACTTGGGAAAGCAGGTGTTTGAAAAAAAAAAAGAAAGAAAGAAGATGAGACTCAAGTACTAACTTGCTCTAACTCCGAAGACACAAGCTTTATGAAATATTGTCTCAGCACTTGTGATCACATTGCATACAAATGATGACCTTTTTACAGTATACAAATAACCAAAGGTAAAATTTCATCCATTATGTAATTGGTACATAACCTATTGCTCAGATTCAAGATGTTGAAACCGTAAAGCCTACAAATGCAGCAGTTTTACCAGAACGGGAAAACATTGTTTCAGAAAAACGATGGCAAAGAATAGCAATGAAGGTGTTTCTTGACAGAAACAATTACTTTGCTCTTCAAGAAGAGCCACCGACAGCTTGACAAATTACAGTAGCTCTATGCGTGACAGACACAACACTTATCCAATCACCTTCCAATTTGTGTCAAAGAAAGCACACGTTCATTCCTAAACACGCTGCATAATGTTCAGCATCATGACTGATGTTGTTTTAATACAATAGGAATGTGCACTCCTGTTTGCAATCGGCGTTGTGTTATTGGGAGGACAGTTATCTGAAGGTGGCATTGAGGAGTTCAGAGGACTTCTTAAAATCAGAAGGGACAGGGAGAAAATTAAAGTTCCTACCCTCTACCCTCCTCAAAAAAAAGAGAGAGAATAAGCTTAAGAAATATAAAAGGTAAATTCAATTCACTTCCTTTTGACCGTTTGAAACCCTTTGAATAGACAGGGAAATGATGGCTATCTCGCCTCAGACAAAGAAGCGGTGGAGTGCTTTAAAAGGCGTTTCTTTTGTCATCTTAAGCAGGTCTTCTGAGGCTCCCTTGTGCGCTCCAAGGGGCTTAATGCAACTTTGGCTGATCAGTAATGGGCTCCAATAAACAACTAAAAATAGCCCATTTGCACTTGTCCAAACAGTGAACTTGATGCTGCAGTATTTAAGTACAGGAGCCAACAGGGGCAAAAGCATTGCAAAGGGTCGAACGCTGCAAACATAGGAATGCTGCAAAAAAAAAACAACAACAACAACAAACACAAGCTGCAATCAGACAAAAGGATGCAAAAAAAAAAGACAAACGTACACATGTAAATTAAAAATCTCACAAAAACAACTGCAAAACAAAAACACTCCAAGTAAGAAATGCTGCAAACACATGAATGATGCAAATAAAAAAAATAAAATAAACAGGGAAATGCAGGAAAAAAAACACAAACGCAACAAAAAATTGCTGCAATCACAGCAACAAAGTCCAAGCAAATATTACACACCACAAAACAAGTGGAAATAAAAATCCAAATCAGACCAAAACGAAAATGAAGGCAAGAAAAAAAAAGATGATGTTTTTCGAATGTGGGAGGAAACTGGAGTACCCCGAAAAAAATCCATGCAGTGTATGAGTGAAGAAGCAATGACACTACTGTATCTTACAGCCATGGGGATGAACTCATGAATATTTATTAGGATCGTGAGCTAAATTCACTTTAAATTTAAAGCGTACATACTGTATCTTGAGGGTGGGTCTCTGACATATGTTCATATACCTGTATACGCTCATAGTAGACTTGTTTAATTTTGGGGTGGACAATGGTTATAATTACATAATGATGATTCTTCATTAAATTATATCATGCTTTGATCGAAGTACCTGAAATAAATGAATATACATTGCTCTACACTAAAGTGTGTTTGAGAAATAATAAAACTGTGCAGAGTTCTCTGAGAGATTGCATGCTATTTGACAATGGGAAGCAGATGTGACTGTCCCGTGGATTGATTACGTCCTCATTTACGTTGAAAGTGGGTGTGGTTTGATTTTGCTCAGCCATGCAAGTTTCAATTTGGGGGTTTTTAACTTCATCCAGGGGAATGCAAGTACATTACACTTATAAAAGTAGGTGTCAAATCCTCATTTGATGAACCTGTTCAAAAACAAATAAATAAATTAGCGGTAGTCTTAAATGTCTTTTGCAACAGTTTACATGTAAAATGTTCTGAGGATGTGCCGAACAAGCAGGTGTTGCATTGATGACATTTTTATCGTGACACTGATGACTTTTTTTTCCCATGGTGCAATGTTTTCATGTGAGGAGACAATTAACACTTTTTTTTCTTCATTTCCCACAACAGCTTAATTTAAAGAAGAAGGGAGACGGCAGGGGCAAAAGGGCAATTTGCCAAATCAAAGCGCTTTATCGTTGTTTTTTGTTTCCCATTTCATCTCTTTGCATGTTTCACCTGTCCTGTGTTGTCTCAGTTTCTGAACCTTTATCTACAGACACAAGTCTGTATCTTCATGCTGAAATATCTTACCTCCTGAGATGCCGGTATGTGCCTGTGTTTGGTTTGTTTGGCTTGTCTTCACCTCCCACTCTGAATTTTTGTCTTGTATCCCCACGAGTTTGTATTCCGCTGTTTTAACATAATTTGTTGGTCGATTTTCATGCCATTTTGATGAAGTGCAAAATAAAAATCAGTTGCTATTCAAATTCACAAACGACTCATCCAATGAATCAAGATGCTTATTTCTAATGTTGCACCGATACCAAAAGTAGGACCCCGATATGGAAAAATGCTGTCATCGGCATCTGCGATTACAAACAAATATCGTGCCGATGCCATTTACCGATACTAGGATAGAACTTTGAACGCAGCGCCTAGTGTCTTGCTCTCGCATGACACTCACTGATGTGTGACCACACGTGTTCAGTGCATGCTAAACCAAGCCGTCGCTATGGACCAGGGGTGTCAAACTCATGTTTGTTGTGGGCCACATTTTAGTTAGTGTTTCCCTTGCAGGGCCGTTATGACTGGCAGCATATAAAAAAGTCAATAATAACGGTTTATTCAACTATTGATTAAGTTACTGTAATGAGGGGTTTGGTCACAAGAAAATGCTTACGATATGTGTCCAATTTATTAAATAATGAGAAGTTTAAATTTTGGTCGAGATTTTAGCAAGCATCATGGAAATGGACATGTTTGATTTGCTTTCACAGGGCCACATTGAATGATGTGGCGGGCCAGATCTGGCCCCGGGCCTTGAGTTTGACACCTGTGCTATAGACCCTCAGCTGTCATCAATTTACGCACAATGTTTAAGAAAGAGAAGCCATATCTACGGTCACCCATGTCTAATTAGGTGAAAAAGGTCCCTATAAGGCAGTGTTTCTCAAATAGTGGGGCGCGCCCCCCTGGGGGGGCGTGAGGCTCCATCAGGGGGGGCGCGTTTGACCTCGGGGAACATGCTTTTTTATTTTTTTACTGTCCTAAAATAACTTGCAGTTGCACATCCACTACGTTAGGGGGCAGTGGCGCTCTCATTGGCAGAGTTTGCGCAGGGAGCATTCTCAGGGAGGATATATGAGGCGTATGTAGAGCTTGGCTTCAATGTGCCTGCGGTGGCAGACGAGGGAAGGTCTATGTGCTGACTTTGTCTAAAAATTTTGGTAGCGGACAGAATGAAGCCAAATAAATTAAGGCGTCACTTAAAGACATTACACCCCAATCACGCTGATAAGCTGCATAATGTTTTTTTCAGCGAAAACGTGCCGAATATTGCCAACAATCCTGCCGCTTTGTGACTGCTACTTCAGTATAATAATACAGGTCCCTGCTACACATTGAGCAGGAGCCGAGAGTTGCTGTGAAAAAGCACAAATTCATTTATATATTTTTGTTTTGCTGGCTAAAGTTTTTTTTTTTAAATATTGTGCTCCTGAGATAATTTTGGTGATTAGTTTGATTATTATTAGTTAGTGAGTTTATGTCATTTTATTTTTCAGTATCGTATGGTTTGACATGGTCAGTCAAAAAATATTTATTGTTCAATTAAGGATTCAATGTTACTTTTGAATTTCAGATGCATTTTAAATCTTTTCTGTTCCAGTTACTAAAGCTATTCTTTGTTGTAAGTTATAAAAAATAAATAAAGTTGGTCCATATTTCTTTTTTAATCCTCTTATACGTTAATAAGGATACAGTGTTATGCAAAGGTGTCTAGACAATTTTATAGACAAATGATACTATTTATAGCCGTGCGGGCGGGGGGGGGGGGGCACGAGATGTTTTCCTCTTCCTTGGGGGGGCATGACAGAAAATAATTGAGAACCACTGCTATAAGGACACCTTATAGTCACTCGAAGTCTATATGTAGAAAAACTGAAGATGACGGGAACACACACTCCTCAGATAAATGTACAAAATTGCACAAATGGAGCCAGTTTGTTCCCCAAAGTCAGCGATCACATTGTGAAATACATGATGGTATAGAAGAGTCTACACTTGGAGGGGTCGGTTGCTTTCAAGAACCTGGAGTCTTCACTTACTTTGTGTTCGGATGGGGGAAACATGCTGGCTGGATCTTTGTCTCATGACAGCAAAGCTCTGTTGCTTTTGGTTGACACAGTACGTCGATTACTACTTTAATGTTGAAAAATTAAATTGTCTTGTTGTATGTCGTCAAAGACTTTCAAGCTAGCGCTTAGCTTTTCCAGCTGCTAACAAAGAGACATGCTTGTTTGCAAAGCATCACCTTGCTGAATATAAGGTGTTGTGATTATTGCAAAATGTGCGCAAAACCGACAAAAACTTGTTCTGTAGTAATCCATCAACGTATAAAATGTGTATTCCTAAATAATTAACAGATTCCTGTCGAACTTCAGAGCGAACGAAAACTTTAACGGGTATGCAAATAGGTGAGCATCACGTCTACTTGAAATTCACAATCAAAGATTAATCTTAAACAATTAACAAAAAAAAAAAAATTAAACAAAACCAGAAAAAATCTTAAACTTAAACAATAGCTGATATAAAGTGATGAGAGCAGATCCTTGTATGTTGTGATGGTTATCTCACTCACTCGACCGCCAGCCCTCAGGCTGCACCCAGCATACGAATGTGACGTCACACGGTAGGGTAGATTAAAATCATAGAATATAATTTAGACGTCCAAATGTCGCGCCTTGCTTTATTACAAATACACATTCTTGTGAATATCTAGCAAACGTCTCACTCTCACGAGCATGAAGAGCTCAGGCAACAGGCTGTTTATTCAACACATGTATTATGGTTACTATGGTAGTGCAGATACTTCACAATTGATGATTTGACCATGAATTCTGAATGATTTTTCACATAAGCGAGTATCCAGTTCTTTAGAATTACAAAGAAAAAAAACGCTCTTACGTTTACGTTTTCTCAAATGGCGTAATGTCAGTAAGGTATTGCCATCGGCCAAAGCTGCACAGCCGGGTAATGGAATCAGTATCGGGAGCTGGGAGCCTAAAAAATGGTGCCTGAACAACACTGGTTATTTCAAAACATTTCAAAAATATCGAGTTATACAGATATGCAATGGAGAATGAACATGAAACAAGATTGTATACTTTCCCCCTTGTAAATGAGATATTCATGCTAGTATCACACGTTTGCCTTCTCCTTGAAATGTGTTTGTGGAATAATCGAATATGCTTCTTTTATACAAAGATTACAATCATGGGATAAACAGCAGATGGGACGACGAAGAGCATTGTGGAAGTGGCACGCATCATGCAAGCTTACACTCTGAATATTATTCGACGTGTCTGACAAATAATCCCCCACAGTGCTGTTTACACCTAACAAGTGTTAAATTTGTAACTCTAATCACAGCAAAGCGTGAAAGCACAGCATTGTGTACCGCACCGTAATACATTACGGAATACTATCGTTGTTATTCAGCTCCAATCTCATTACTGCTATTCAACATTTCAATACTGCAAAGACGGAGATGGAGGCAATCAAAAACGCGACACATCAGAAGGAAAAAAAAAATAGCATCACACTGCTTTCATTCCTGAGCTTGCTTTTCCCTGTCACACAATGGAATAGCTGCGGTGCATGAATAGGACGGCATAAATTTTTAAATAAAAAGCAAAACACAAGCGTTTTCATATTCATAACAATGCAAACAATGTGTGTAAGCACCTTTAGATTTCATGCATCTAAAATTACATCCTCTAAGCAGTTTTTTTTTCTTTGTTTCCCCATAGGCAATTCAATTCATTCAGTGAATGTTTCATCACATCTGCCGGAGATGCTATTGAGAAATTACAGTGGTGCCAATGAGTCAGGAAGCTCAGTGACAGTGGCCCGAGTAGAATCTCGGCAAGATATATTGTTATGATATTTTCTCGGAGGAATCTGGAATTGAATTCTGATTCACTGGAATACGATTTAAAAGCAAGGTTGTACTACCTTATGATAGATGGCACTACAGTCACGCGACACACAGTATTGCAACAGATAAACTGACTGCAGAGTCGGACTTGCATGACACAAGCAGGCTGCAGACAGATGACATGTGAAGAGATGGGATCACATGGACGTACAGTACACACAACAAGACCACACACACACATACACGCACACACAGACACACACACACAGGCATGAAGGGTCTTGCCTGAGGACTGAGCTGGATATTACCGTTCACCCTGATTGGTATATATATATATATATATATATATATATATATATATATATATATATATATATATATATATATCGAGAATGAGAGAGAGAGAGAGAGAGAGAGAGAGAGAGAGAGAGAGAGAGAGAGAGCTTTTCTCCGGATATTCCAGTTACCTCCCACATTCCAAAAACATGCTAGGTATGTTAATGGAACATTCTAAGCTGACCCTGGGTGTGATTGTGAGTGCGAAGGGTTGTTTGTCGATGTGTGCCCTGCGATTGGCTGGCATCCAGTTCAGGGTGCTCCCCGCCTCCTGCCCGAAGACAGCTGGGATAGGCTCCAGCACCCCCCGCGACCCTTGTGAGGATAAGCGGAGCGGAAAATGGATGGATGGATGCTATCTGTGTTTGACAGAACGTGACATACATCTCTGTCTGTTGAGGTCTCAATTGAATTGCACTTTTAGAGCCATACAATTCTTCCAGGTAATGGCTGGTGAAAAGGATTGAAAAGGACATTTTACCAGTAAAGTCATTTCCTTTACCGCCCAGGGAGCTTTTGTGCAAAAATGTGTTTAATTAAATATTTTCTGACTGAAAATACCCACTGCTTACAAATATAGACATACAGTATTACTATTTCTGCATGTGAGGTGCTGTGGAATGCTGGGACCTATTGAAATACTTGGAAATTCAAAGATGCAATTTTTTTTTCAAAAAACTGTAAGCGACTGGGTATACACCCTCATACACGCCACATGGCTGATATGTTGCAGATCGAGATAGATAAATACACTTCAATTACCATACCATGTTCCATACTGTGGAGAAGCAGCAGTACTCAGAGTGAGCCCATGCAAGCACAGGGAAAGCCTGTCAATGCTTCTCAAAAATTTATTATCAGTATTTTCCTTGCTGAATGATGAGAGGGAATCGTCAAATCACAGTGAGGCCTATTCATGGCTATAAAATAGATTCCAGCTCGATAAAAGGAAACTCTGTTCAGAAGTCTAACGTACAGTACTTACTATACGGTTTGCGGGCTCTGCGTCTACACAAGTACATCTCATAAAGGTGGAATCTTGGATCCTGGGTGTCAGTAAAAAGTTTTAGCATGGGGTTATCTAAGTTGTGTGTCTGGTTAGAATGAACTAATCATATTCAAACAAATTCTAAATGAGAGTCAGTGACACCTGCCACCATTTTAAGTGCCTCTGCTCAACCGCAGACAATGTTCAGCATTTCTAGTAGAATTTTCTTGACATTTTTGTAATCACATTTTAGAACCGAGGCCATGGTTAGCGAGGAGCGTCCATGACATTGAAGGTTTCCCATTGCCTTATAGCATCAGTCAGGAGAAGCATCAAAAATAATTTGCAAGGCATTCAATGACGGAACACAGTGAAGACAGTCATCATCATGTGGAGAAAATATGGCACCGCAGTCATTGAGTAACCATCCAGTTTACAAGAACTGGATGTTCCTCCAAAGCTAATAAAAAGACAAGAAGAAAACTGGGCAGGAAGGCTGCCAAAAGGCTGACACTGAACAACTTGCAGGAATTCCTGCCAAGAACTACCCGTTTAGTTCTTTGGTACAAAAATCGAATCTTTTTTCATGCGGGGCTATGGGGGAGGGTGGCAAGACAGCAGCATTATTTTCCACCCAAACATCCAAGCTTGGCTGCATTTTCAAAAATACATCTAGAAATCTCCCAAACGTGTGGGAAAATTAGTCATGGTCCCATCAAATCAAGGTCGAACCTTTTGGCTAAAATATCACAGTGTACTCTATGTATGGTATGTGCGTTTGGCACAAACACGAACTGATCATCACCAAAAGAAAACACTTCCTATAAAGCAGGCTGGAACTGTGGCCTTAATTAAACAAGGTATAGACGGATTAACGCACAGTTCCAAACAGCAATCAATATTAGCACCAAAAAAAAAAAAAAAGCAGGAAAAGCCGACGAGAATAGTTGAACCTTATAAGGGGTCAATCAGTGGCACACAGAGACTCTCATTTAACACGAGTTTGAATGTGATGGCTAATTCTTAAACAATAAGTGTATGGGAGGGTGTGTGTATGTGAATATTTGTGCAACCCCTAGTTGTCCTCACCTTTGTTCAGAAGGATTTCATTTTATTTTCAAAAGGGTTGTACAGGTTATAGGTCACATTACTGTTGGTAAAAAGTTTGGAAATTCTTTTTCTTTGTCAGCATAAATTTTTTTACATCACAAAAACGTGGCATAACGGTGTAAGCTGTGTAAATGTTTATGATATAAATAATTTATGTACAGAACAAAATTCATGCCATTCACTTTTATAATAAATGAGTACAAACCTGTGCACTATGGTTCTGCCAGACTGAAGGATCATTTCATTAAATGTTTATGATGTGGGAAACACTACTGAAATTCCCCCCTAAAATGTCCAAACAGAAAGAATGGGCGCTTGTGGACACTGTCGACCCTTTAGAGCTGCAAGTAGCCATCACAACGGTCTCCTGGGTGCATATACTCTGTGACATCACTGCAAACGACATTTTTCATTTGCTCTTTAGTGTTATGATCAGTAACAATCCAGATAGGAGTGAATCCCAAAAATGTGTACCTGTGTCTTTAAAACATGGTGTAATACTGTGATTTTTTTTTTAATTAGCAAACACCGGAAATAGAAGCTAAACACTTCCATATAAATAATGGGTTCACCCCATGAGTGAAGCGCAGTTACGAGGAGCCAAAGCATAGTGGGTGATGGGAAGGTTTCATTGGGTGAAAAGTTCTGTTTCTGGCACACCTGTTTATCGTATCCTGACCACTGAATCATTTGATGGTGAATGGATGCTGTGGGTGATGAATTAGTGTTCTATATGCTGGGAGGTCACGGCATCAAGAGCGATTGGGGGCCTTGTCCCCAATCTATCAGGTGACGATCACTCTATTCCATCATCACATCTATGCTTTTTTGTCCAATATCCATCCCTTATGGGATATTGCTTGTCAAACCATATAAATGTGTAGGTCACATTCCAACTCTCCGTTGAGACTTTGCTCTTCCTTGGTTGTTTCTATATGCTGATGTATGTGTGGGGAAAAAAAGTGAGGACAGGTAGAAGCAGGGCTGTCTCACATCCTTGAAGAGTCATCCATCATGATGAGATCAGGTGGACCAGGTATGGGGCTGCACCCACCCGCACAAGATGGATCCACAGGATGAATTTTGACATTGTATGATATTCTTCATTCTTTCATTGTATGGTTGTGCACGTATTTGCAAGTTACCCATCGTGGGCGTGACAGACGAATCGCAGCACCTTAAAACTGTGCATGAAATAAGAAAAAGAAAATATACCCCTGAGAGAGCCAGAGGAGTGGTTGGACTCAACAATGGAGAGACACTGGGAAACTCATAATTCTGTCTTTTAGCGTGAGCAATGATAAGTCTATTGCAAAACTCGGTTTCTTCCAGAAATTGGCACTTGGCACCTTGGTTGATGTAGTTAAAATATATATAAATAAATAAAAAGCGCTCCATCTAAGATTAAGCAGGATTTTTTTTTTTTTTTTTTGCTTGTGTGAATCCCAGGCACATCAATGAGAAGAGCAATCAAATGGCATCAGAGGGCCCTCTGCTCAACATTGTTACGATTGCTCCAGAGTCATTCATGTGCTCCAAGAGAATACAGTATCCCGTTTCATGGAATTTGGGCTGCAAATATGTTGTTTTTATTTGTCTGGTCACTTCCTGTTTTATTTTGAAAGACTGACTCTCCTCTCGTTTCAGGTCACTTGCTCTTCCCCCTGTTCCAGTCTGATTGTTAGCCCCGCCCTGATTGTTCCCACCTGTTGCCCCTTATCTTATGTTAAAACGGTCCTGGTCTCCATTTGTCCTCTGCCAGTGTGTTTTGTTCTTGTGTGTGCACTCAAGCCACAGCTTTGACCAGACCTTGCCTTGTTTCCGCAGCATTGCCTATTTTGAGTTTTCAGCCGCTATGTGTAGGGGGGGCGGGGTGAAGTTTATAGCGTCTCATAGATTAATTTCGTAGCTTGTTTGTTTACTCACCGGCCTTCAAATAAATCTCTCCTTTTACTCTGAAACTTCACTGGCTCCCTGTACATTTTAAGTTCTTTTTAAGATCCTGTTACTTGTTATTTGAGTTGAATTGAATCCTGCAACTGTGTCCAAGCTGATAGGATGAAAAAAAAATCTGAATTCATTCAAAAGCCATAAGCAGTCCATGGACAGAACCTGGACTGACCAAGCAGCCAGCATCTCTTGCTAAACTCAGTTAAGAGAAAATTCCAAACATCCTGTCCATCATTAAAACCAAAAAAAAAAAAATCTTTAGTGCTCTTCCTTGCTCTTTCTTTAAAGAGTTGTCTGATGCTAATAAAGCTGCTGCCGTGGCAAAATCCACCTGAATCGCTTTACTGATTGATTCAAATTCCCCAGAGCATACACGAACTGTTTTTCACAGAGCAGGATGGCAGCTAAATGTTCATTCACAGAACACGCTAAAAATAAATACATGGGTGCAAATGAACAATGCTGGAGGAGACAAGATTTGACTTCATTTTGCAATTACATATATTACAGATGTGTAACTATTCGTACCGGTTAATGATGAACTATTATAGTTGGAGAGGCAGCCAAGCTGTGGAAAGTTACAAAAGATATTTTTTCAGAGAGGAGGTTTATTGTATCAGTGCCGCTTATGCTATTTTATTCAATATTCAAGCAAGTGTTACTGAGAGCAAAAAATAAAGAATTGTGAAGCTCAAAAGTTTAGGCCTGAATGTGATACCAACTCCACATAATTTAAAAGAAAAAAAATTCTGAATTGCATGTACAGAACTTGCTTGGTCGCCTAAACGGATGGGAACAAGTCTACTTTATATATTAGTTAAATCATTACTTTCTCGTGCTGCACATTCTTGAAATTCAAAATGTACACGATAAATAAAATGTGTTCATCATCATGAAAAAATATGTTTCAGGGCGAGTAGATGAAAAGCACTCTATTTACAACAAATCACTGCGCTCACCTTTACAATCGTTCTCATCGAGCTTGCCAGTGTCATCCAGCACGCTGCATGAATCCTTCCACCTAACTCTCGACCGCCATCCTCTGCTTCGTAGCCTTCACCCCTCTCGGCCGATCAATAGGCCACAGATGCCCTCCACTGAAATCTCCTCGATGCTGTGTAAGAACAGAAAGCCTCTTCGGTCAAATTGTATCTGATCAAATTTCTTTGATCCATTCCCGCTCTTTATGTAGAGGTACTGTAGCCTATGTACATGTTTTCACTGATTTATGTTGGTGTCAGCTGACTGATAGGCTGGAAGGCTTTTTTTAGGTAGTAGTCAAGGGTCACAGGCTTGTTTGATGGCGAAATGGTCAGAAAATGCCAGAGGTGTTGTGTAAGACCTCGGAGAAACACAAAGCCGATAAAGCTGACTCCACTCTTGTTGTGTCATCATTGTGCATCGATGCCATTGCCTGATTTTGAAGTCTTTGTTTTCAATAATTCATAATCTACATTGTCACTCTTAACAGAAGCTATGCACCAAACACCAGCAAGTATCATATGATATTTTATATACCTAGCCAGCTGTTTACACACTGTTTACTCTATAAGTTGCTGGTTGTAAAATGCTATTTGTACTCCCACTGACCCCTGCCTCCTCCCCCTCATCC
>CAAKHF010021551.1:4411-14481 GCA_901007745.1 Hippocampus kuda
TGAACATGAACGAAAGCTAAAGAAACAAACACACAAATCCCCCCCCACCCCCATTTCCTCCTCCCACCCCTTGCGGTCGACTTGGGACCAGTCCGCTGGCTCCCGGTCAATTGCGATCGACGTATTGGGCACCCCTGCCTTGACATCAGAGGTAATTCGCTGACTAGCTTTGCGCTAGCGCCGTTGTTTGCGCATTAATGGTGATTCAGTCATCTGATTGGTTGCCCTCTATGTCAATCAAGTAAAGGGATTGATGATAGGCTGACGTAGTACGCTCTGTGTATTTAGCACGGTTGTTTGAATGGCATTGCCACCGCCAAGGCGTTTTCAACGCTTGTCGTGTGAAAGCCCAGGAGCTGCATTGAACCAGCCAAAGAGCAGCATGCGGCTTGCGAGCCACGGGTTTGCCCTGCTATCCAACTGCCCTGCGTCAACTGTCAAGACCTTCAAGTTCCTGGGAATCACAGTCTCCCAAGACATGAAGTGGGAGGAACTACATGCTGAAAAAGGCCCAGCAGAGCATGTACCTCCTGAGGCTGCTGAGGAAACATGGCCTGCCACGAGATTTTGTTGCGAGTTGTTGTCATCCAGTGGTTTGCGTGGTGGACTTCCTGTATTGCCTCAAATGCAAACTGGATGTGAACAGCAGAAGTCATGGCCTCATTGTCTCCCTTCTGTGTATATATTTTCAGATAAATATCTTCATAGACCGTTCAGGGTGCACAAATTACCACGACAGTCGCCCAACAGCTTGGGACCCGTAATACTTGTCGGAATTTTTGCATGAAGTACAGTGTGTCTTATGTTTATATTTGTATTACTTGGTTGTATGCCAAATATTTAAGAGCACATTTTGTAATGTGGGAGGAAACAGTAGTACCTGGAGAAAACCCACGCAGGCTCCGGGAGAACATGCAAACCCCACACAGGAAGGCCGGAGCTGCAGTTGAACCCTGGACCTCTGCACTGTGAGGCCGGCGTGCAAACCAGCTGACCACCGTGCCACCCCTGTGATACGAACGACACATAATAAACACAATAAAGATACATGGGTTGTTTCTTCTTCGTCATACACCACCGTTACAGCTTGTAATGTATCATAAGCAGTCTTAAAGTAAACCTGATATATCAAACAAATTGCTAAAACAGATTTTGTGATCAAAATGTCAACCATTTTTCTTCCACATACTCCCTAAAACAGCTATTCAACAGGGTTCTTCGGATGCATAACTCAAAACTTCCTAAAAATGTATTTGGTGACAGCAGGCTGTAGTGAATTTATATTAGCAAAATGGAATATCCAATGGCAGATTAATCTCACAGGTACCGGTAATATCCGCTACTTCATGGGTGTCAAACGTATGGCCCGCGGGCCAGAACTGGCCCCCCAAGGAGGTTAGATCAGGCTCGCAGGATCATTTCAAAGTGAAAAAGCATAAAAGACACGGAATGAAGATTTTTAATAAGGTGCAATTCGTGGAGTATCCGCTAGGGGCCACACTATTTTGATCAGCGTAGAAGACAACATTGTTTCGATAAGAGAAGAAGACAACAACAGTCTCAGTCTGTCACTGACAGACCCAACACAGCAGACGTATCAAGGACATGTGAATACTTTATTCTTTACACATTTGATAGCACTCTCATTAGTTTGTAAGGTGTAGGCAGGGATTACATTTAGATTTTGTATGCACATGTGTAAATGGTTGAAAAATCCCTTTATAATCTCGTTTAATCTTAAAGTGCATTACTATATTTTTCAATACCAATTACTTGTTAATGTTTTGTGCTTTTGTACAATCAGTGGGATCAGTTGCAATGCATATATGTGAATGATAAAAATAAATTGCACATTTGTTTAAGGAAATCTAAGGTGCTTCATGAAATGTTTTGTAAAAGATATGTTCATTAAATTTCAACATTTGCCAAATGTTCTTGTGCTTCTTTAGACCAAAACAAAGGGAAGGCATATTATTTTGGTTATTTATAGCAGAGTATGGTATCATTTTAATGGTCCGGCCCACTTGACATCTACCGAGGCCGTATGTGGCCCACAATGTGAAATGAGTTTGACACCCCTGCGCTCCTTGTTGTGAAATTGTAAAATCTTGACAAGAAATACCTCAACTCGTAAAACTCGTAAAGTCAAAGTATATCATATTCAGTCCTGCCACTTGAAGAACTTTTACAAGCCACTTAAATACGTCAAACTGATTAAAATGGATCATGCATTAATATAATCACAAGAATGAAACTCAATAACTGAACAATAACTAAACATATTTAATTGATTTATAGTCACTGCTCCATGTGCAGCGGCCCGGTAGTCCAGTGGTTAGCACGTCGACTTCACAGTGCAGAGGTACCGGGTTCAATTCCAGCTCCGGCCTCCCTGTGTGGAGTTTGCATGTTCTCCCCGGGCTTGGGTGGGTTTTCTCCGGGTGCTCCGGTTTCCTCCCACGTTCCAAAAACATGCATGGCAGGCTGATTGAACACGCTAAATTGTCACTAGGTGTGTGTGTGTGCGCGCATGGTTGTTCGTCTCTGTGTGCCCTGCGATAGGCTGGCAACCGGTTCAGGGTGTCTCCCGCCTACTGCCCGATGACTCCAGCTCCCCCCGCGACCCTAGTGAGGATTAAGCGGTTCGGAAAATGGATGGATGGATGCTCCATGTGCCCCATTTTTAGGAGGCCCTTTTGAGATTTGCATATGGAATACATCAGGATGGAATACACCCATTACGTCGATTGTGATCGACCGGTAGATTGCAGACTGGTGCCAAGTCGATCGTGAGGGGTGTAGAGGAAAAAACAACCATTTGTGTGTCTTTGTGCATGTTCGTATTATTTTTTGTGTTTTAATGTACACTGCACTCTAATTATCCTATCAGTCTCATTTTCACAAAAAGTATTAAAAAAAATAAAAGCAGGTAAATCTTTAACCTGCGGTGGCACGTGAACTGCGTCATCGGAAGTTGTTAACGCTCAGCAGTCTGCAATTGCAGCTTGTGATCAGAGCTGTTGTGCTATATCTTTTATCGTTATCATTATTCTCATTCAGTTTGTTTCGTGTACAATTCACAGAGGGCACGGACAAAGAATAGGAATCTGGAGGGCCAAGGGAAGCACTTTAAAACGGTGCGTGTGAGCTACGATAGTTAACAGGTTGCAAAAGTGCGTCGCATGCCTCCGTGTCAGCCTGTTGCTCATCATGGTGTGTGTATGTGCGTGTGCGAGCGCGGTAACGGGTCGATCGCAGGTGGTTGGTTGATCGGAAAGTCGATCTTCGGTCCAAAAAGTAGTCAATACGTTGTAGGCTTTGAGATACCGAAGCTACAAGCAAGCCCCTTCATGCAACGCAGCAGCATGCTACCCCCCCCCCCCACTCTGTGGTGGGTTGACGGTATTGTAATGGGAGTGTCAGATTTCTTCTAGTCTTGTGTCTGTGTGAAACGGTATTTCAATGTCATGTTTGCCTCGACGTGATATACTGTACAGTACCTCAATGATGTGTGAAAAATGAACATGATTCTGAAGCAGATGTGAGAGTCCGAACGTATTTTGTAGTCATTTCTTAATATCTCCATTTTATATTCAAGAACTGTGCACAATGTTAAAACAAAAAACTTTCAGGGCTTAAGGTGGAAAATGCGTATAGGTTTTTGTCCTGTTACATGCACTGAGTACGTTAACATAGGTCAACAGCAAGCCAAACTCAAATCTTCATGAGCCAGAAAACCAAGCATCTCGCGCCTTTATTTCGGTCGTCTTGACAACATACAGAACAACTGTGACATCAGCTCGATGAAAATGTAGAGTGAAACGAGACCTCATACAGGGGTGATGTGACGTCAGCTCATGGTATTTGTCCAAATCATAGCTGCGCTTTTGAGGTGTGATAACCAAGTCATTTTTGAAGGTTGTTTCTCTTTTAACCCCTCAAAATGTTCAGTGGCATCAGACCTAGCCATACATATAGTTTGTATTGCTTTAAACTTCTTTATGAATAACAAAATGAATATTGTTATGACTCTATATAAGTAACTCTTAACTCTATATGTCCGATATTGTGTATTGCGTGTATATAGTGAAAAAAATGTTGTACATTGTAATTAGAACCTTGAAAAGGTTAAAAAGTCACAAAAACTATGAAAAATGTTGAAGTAACATACTTTATAACAAACAAAACAACCAGGAACTACTATACAAACTTGATAACAAGAACGAAGAACAAACACATTTAACCTTTTTTTTTTTAAACAATCTAAACAAATAGGCAAAGTGTGTTTGTGGCAGATTGCCTTCTCACATCTGCCACAAAAATTTGAAGCTCGAAGTCCTGCAGGTCCTCTTCGTACCGCTGCTGCTCCAGCCTGCTGTGCAGCTACACCTGGAGTCCTCTTTGCCCTCCTTGTACATTCGGGCTCAGTGAGGGCCATTCCCACCTCACTGAGAAAAGCCTTTTGTAAAAAAAAATTCTCATTCCATCTGGGATTGATGGAAATAAATGTAAGTTGAGGGGTTCGTTGTTTTTCAGTGGATGGCTCTTCTTTACGAATGACAGATGGAGAGATGGAATCCTTTAATGCAGTTTATTAAAAAGGAGAAAGAGAAAAAAAAAAACGTCTGCACCTAACGGATGAATGAAAAAAAAAAAAAAACCTTTCAGTCACAAAAACACTTCCTGCTTCTCTTTAGCCAATCAGACGCAAGCAACATAAGAATGTTTCAGAAAGTATTAAACAGAATGTAATTTAGGTTTGCGTAACATGAAATAATATGATGCTCAAACATAAAATGATAATTAATAATATAACATAAGCTTACATAAACAAAACAAAAGCATTGAACAAAGAAATGTCAATCATGTGGCAGAAAGAGGCACATGGTCCACCTTTGTGTTCGCCTCCGGGTTGTGTAAGAGACGCAGGCCTGCAAAACAAAACAAAACATCACATGACAAGACAGCTTTATAGAACACGTACTGGAGACAATCCCATACAAAACTTGTGCTTACTTGTCCAGATGATCAACTGTACCCTTGCATTTGTTGGAAGCCAAAATAATATGTGGCTTTTGTTTTGGACCCTCCTCCAGCTATAGTTCATGATCTTTCATCCAAGTAGGACACCAGGGCCATGGTTTTGGTGAATGCAAAAACACTGGACTTCACCTTTCTGTTATGAAACCGGAGGAGCTGTGGAGGAAGATCTGGCTCGTTTTTTCCTGATGGTCCCAACCAGTGTTATTTTTTTTCAGCAGCTCAAGAGCCAGCGGGACCAAACAAAAAAAGTTGTCCCTGCTGATTGTGTGCCCCTCACACTGTCTGAGGGCTGTCTACATGCCCACGTTTTTAGTGCGCTCTCCTCCTGGAGGCTTTCAGACATACACCTCCAGCTTCCAGGCATAGGAGGTGTTGACGTCGCATAGCGTCCATATTTTGATGCCATACTTCGCTGGCTTGGAGATGTATTGCTTGAAAAAGCAGCGGCCCCTATAGGCGACCAGCGGCTCATCCACGCAGACATCCCTCCCCAGGTTGAAGCATTCTTGGAGCAGGCTGCTCCATTTGCCCCACAGCTCAGCGAGTGGCGACAACTTGTTGTAATGCTGATGAGGCCTGCGCAGTTTGTCATCAAAACGCATGGCGCGGTTGATGTGACAGAATCGCCCGTGCGTCATTGTTTGCGCAAACCTCGGACGCCCCATTTTCAAAACTTCACATTCTCGACCTGGACAGCTACCAGCTCTTTGTGGATGCCTGTCTCATTTACAAAGTTTTAAATGTGCTTGCACCCCCACCTTTGGATAAATTCATTCAGAGGAGAAACAGTGAAGAACTGAGAACTCGGGCCTTGACAAGAGGTGATTGCAATGTAACAAAATGGAGAACAAAATTCGGTCAAATGGTTACCTCCGTAAGAGGAACGCAATCCTGGAATAAGTTGCCAATACACATTAGAAACTGTGATAACTTTCCACTTAAAAAAAAAAAATACATTTTCAAAACCCTTAAACATTGTCTAAAAATACATCAAACATGCACACATTAAACTCCGTTTCCAGACTCCAGCCCGTTCCAGTGGGTTTCTGGCTTGCAAATTTATAGCTGTGATTTGGCTGTCCTGTCCTTTTGTCTCGTAATTGAGTACTGCAACGTTTTGTATCGTTTCTTTCATGATGTCTTACCTATGTGTTTTTTTTTCCTGCCATTGTAGTCTTAAAGTTTTAAGTGTCTCACTGTGCTATTTTAAAAACCTGCCTTGTGACTATGGCTGAAAATTAGCATTATTGCTCAGTCCGGCGCATTTACACTGTTTATTCTTGTGTTGGTTAATGTGCACTGTCCCAATGAAATAAATAGATGAATAAATAAATAAAATAAATACATTCAAAGACATGCATGGAAGGTTCATGGAATAGTCTAAATTGTACCCAGGTGTGATTGTGAATGTGATTGGCTGGCAACCGGTTCAGGGTATCCTCCGCGACTGCCCGAAGACAGCTGGGATAGGCTCCAGCACCCCCCGCGACCCTTGTGAGGATAAAGTGGTTCGGAAAATGAATGAATGAATACACACACACACACACACACACACACACACACACACACACACACACACCGTTTTTGGAAGAACATACCTACCTAAATTGGAATCTCTTGCAGGATGTCCAGGGTGTCCATAAAGTCTCTTTACCATTTAAAAAATGTATTAAAAATTAAAAATGCAATTGATTAGATATTTTATTCAGATTTATTCTATTGTATTCAGTGCTTATTAAAGTTGTTTTTTTTAACCACACTGCATTTGTGTGTTTCAGGGATCCTGTTTGTGAAAGAGATGATGTTGAATGAACCCCCTACAAAATTTCTGTAAATGTTTACCTTGACCTTGTAACTGAATATGTGGCACCACAACTGAATGACCTTCAACCAACCATCATTTCTCAGCAAGATGGTGCACCACCACATTAGGGGCTGCATGTTCGTGGGTTCCTCAATCAAACATTTCCAGACCGGTGGATTGGAAGGGATGGGCTAATTCCTCGGCTTATTTCTATGGGGCTGTGTTAAAGATATAGTGTGTCGACTAAAGATAAGGGACATTACTGACCTAAAGCAAAGGATTACTGATGCCATTGCCACAATTGATGAGGCCAAGTTTCACCGACAAATCTATACAACTGTAAGAGAAACACAGTGTTGATCTCATCAACTGTGATTGGCAGTTTCAGTTACTCAAAAATCCTGGGTGCATATACAACAACGAACATGGCAAGAAATCGAGTAGCGTCTTGATGTGCTTCGTGCAACTAATGGTGCCCATGTAGAAATGTATTAAAAGAGGTTTAAAAAAACTTTAATAAACACTGAAGACAATAGAACAAATCTGAATAAAATATCTAATCAATTGCATTTTTAATAAATTTTTGAAATGGTAAAGAGACTTTATGGACACCCTGTATTTATTTTATGGCTATACCAAAATCAATAAAGCAACAACATGCAATTTTATCTGGAAAAAGTCCATGACATCAAAAAATCTGAAATTGTAAAAGATTATAATGAATGTGGATTCCAGGCAATTGATTTGGTAGGTTTAAACGCCGTACAAAAATTTCAATAGTTCAAGTCGTTCCCGGTTGAAAATTATAGCATCTGGTTCCGTGTCTCCAAAGGCGTCTTCAAGAAAATGGGAGGTAGTAAATTTGTCCCTCAGTGTGATCTTATTGTTGATAAACTGACAGTTCTTCCTCCTTTCATAAACAAGTCCTACTAAGCTGGCAACTTGTGTACAACCACAATTTTAGACTACCGTACATCAAACACCAAGATGGAACAGCAGATATATTCTTTACATGAGAAAATCATTCTTTTTGCTGACCTGGATGGATTAAGATGTGTGGTCATTCTGCCATCTAGTGGATAGTTAGGGAACTGGATCTCATTTGCACATTTTTGTGCCCTTCACCAAAGCACTGAATTTTCTACGATTTTTAAAGCAATTAGCACCAGATTTAGAACACGGAGCTACTCAATATTTCAAATACTTCATCAAAACGTCAAAAACATTCCAAACAAAACTCTCAGAAAATGTCTTGAGTTTAGACATTGTGACTCTAAACAATCACTTCTTTCCTATAAAACTAAATAAAAACTTAACCACATTTTTTGGGGGGGAATTCAAGTAAAAAAAAAAAATTGAATTGAATATTGGACAAATTTGTCCTAAAACAAAAGAAATACACTTTGAAATTCAAAATGAAATTTATCCGCCCGGTGATGATGCCCCGATGCAGATAGTCTTTTTCCCCTCAGTGAGACGTTGTGCCGGAACACAAGAATGCCACTCCCTTTTGGAATCTGATAAACACGGTACTGTACTTTCTCATGGACAGGACACACTTAATAAACATTTCAGTATAGTTCCCAATTGGCATTTACCTATGCATCTGTTTTCCACCGCTTATCCTGTCTAAGGTTGGGGGTTAGCTGGAGTTGAGCCCAGCTGAATTTAGGCAAGAAGCAGTCATTGATCCAATTCAGCATCTTCAATTAACCTAACAGGGATGTTTTTGGACTGTGGGAAGCAATTGTAGCTCACGAAAACCAACACAAGCACATGCAAACTCCACAATGAAAGGCCTGATTTGATGTTCGCACCCAGAAACAAAGACTGTGAGTCAGACTTCCTCACGCACGGCACTACAACAAGCTTCATTCAATTGAGAAACAAAACAAAGGAACACCCCCCCCCCAAAAAAAAAAAAACAAACAAACCTAAATCAGCAGGCGTGAATATAAAATTTGGTCATGTGGTGGATTAAAAGCATAAATACAAGACACTATTCTTGTCATCAATATCCCCAAATTCCCAGTGTCATGTGCTTCCATGCATGTGTGGTTTTTGCTGATGATACATGCACAACAAAACAATGGAGTGTGAAAAGGATAAAAGTTAAATTGTTGGGATTTGAATTTAGCTCTCAATTTTAACATTGTCAGAATTAAATTGTATCGAGACTAGGTGCTATTTCACAGAGTTGATCACATAGTGTCAGAATAACTCAACAGAGATATCACGAATTAAACTATGCTCCACAAAAAAATGGTGCATTGAAATTACTCTTATTTTATTTCATCAAATGGTTGCACAAAATAAAATAATCTGGATTTAGGTGTTTGTTTTTTTTTTAAGTAAATGTTTAAGTCTCGTCCCGGTGGTCAACTGTTTAGCGCGTCGGCGTCACTGTGCAGAGGTGCAGGTTTCAATTCCGGCTCCGGCCTTCCTGTATGCAGTTTGTATGTTCTCTTCGTGCCTGCGTGGATTTTCTCCGAGTACTCCGGTTTCCTCCCACATTCCAAAAACATGCATGGTAGGTTAACGGATCACTCTAAATCGTCCCAAGTGTGAGTGTGAGGACGGACGGTTGTTCGTGCCCGAAGACAGTTGGGATTGGCTCCAGCATGCCCGCGACCTGTGTGAGGATAAAGCGGATCAGAAAATGGATATGGATGTTTAAGTCTTCTTAAAGGTCTGCAGTCCATGAGTTGACCATGATCGACAGGTGGGGCACTTCTGGGCTAACAGTTGAAATTGTCGGCCCTTCACTTCTGTTCGTGGACACTGTTATGCAAAACAAGAAAGATACAATGAAGCACTCAGCTATAATGACGGGTGCGTGCAAAAAAAGGGGGGGGGGGGCAGATCCCATGATGGGCCTGAGCTTCCAAAAGAAGTTTGATGTGCATTTTAGCCAATAGCGAAATAAACTCATGAAACTCCAGTGGAGGCAATTGCTCTAAGACTGCAAGGGAAGCTCAGCTTCCCCTAAAATGTCAAAAGATAAGTGATCTAATATATGTGTGTACGTACAATTGTGTGTACATGTCATTGACTAAATATGCGCGACAACGCGCTAAACTTTTGTTCCGAATGAGCTTTTTATTACTGGTTCCGACATGACTCTCTTCTCATTCATTCCCGCAGGTTTCACTGTGCTTTAAATTGTGTGGACGCTGAGCGTCTACAACGCGGACGCTGGGCGTCGAGAGAGTTCAGTGTAGGT